>WBMZ01005866.1:0-220857 GCA_013400975.1 Atrichornis clamosus
CGGGCCCGGCGCGGCCCCGGCCAAGTGCCCCAGCACCAGCTGCGCCCGCCGCGCCGCCGCCGCCATCTTGTCACGGGAGGGGGACTCCTTTGCATGAGACCGCCCCCCTCATTTGCATGCAGCGTGCCATGATTGCCCGCCGCCGGTGTCGCCCCGCCCATCTAATTTGCATGGCCCCGCCCCTCCTTGGGCCCCGCCCTCCGTTAACCCGCGCTCCGGCCCCGACCGTGAAAATCGGACCCAAGGAATCAACGTAAGATAAAGAAAAACAAACAAAACAAAATAAAAGGGGGGAAAGAGGGGGAAAGGGAAAGATAAAAGGAAAAAAAAAAGAGGAAAAAAACGAAAAAAAAAGAAGAAAGGAGGAAAAAAGGGAAAAAAGTTAAAAGGGCAAAAAGGAAACAAAAGAGAAAAAGGAAAACCGGAAAAGGGAGGAAAAAGGAAAAAAGGGAAAAAAGAGAAAGGAAAAATGGGAAAAAAACAGAATGGAAAAAAAAGGGGGGAAGAGAAAAAGGAAAAATAGATAAAGGGAGGAAAGAAGGAAAAAAAAGAGAAAAAAAGGACAAGTAAAAGAAGGAAAAAAGGGGGAAAAGAAAATAAAAGGGGGGAAAAGAAGAGGGAAAAGGAAAAAAAAGGAAAAACAAAAAAAAGAAAAGGGGAGATAAAAGAGGGAAAAGGGGAGGAAGAGGAGGGAAAATGAAGACGAAATAAAGAAAAAATTCAAAATTTTAAAATAAAAATAAATAAATTAAAAGAAATTCAAAGTAAGTTTAAAAGCGTTAACAGCCGGTGTGTTTGGAGTCCAAGGTGGGATGTCAGGACAAAGGGACACACAGAGACGTCAGGTGAGAGCTGCACAGATCCATCCGTTCCAGAGAATCCTGGGAACCATCAACTCCCTGTCACCTCCCCGGCCCTGCTGCCCCCAGGGTGGTCACACCAGGTACCCCTTGTGCCCCCCAGCCCCGCTCCCACCCCCGCCCGTGCTGGGAACTGCCCTGCTGGGAAGGGGCTGTACCGCTGAGCAGGGGGCAGGCAATAGAAATGCAGGATCATGGAATCGTTAAGGTTGGAAAAGACCTCCAAGATCAACATTCCATCACTTTCCTGGACAGCCCATTCTAACGTCCTGCTCCGGTCTCCTCCCAGCAAGAGGAATTAATTCCCCCATGGATGCAGGGCAGCACACAGGGAAAGCCACAGGGCCCGCTACAGGCAAAATAAAATAAAAACAAACCAAGCAAACAGAAAATGACTTTACATGGCAGAATATTCCATTCACTTTTCCTAGTTCCATTCTGTACATCAGAACACTGCAAGGGTTTTACAAACCAGAAAGGCAAAGGCACCTGAGGAGTGTCTCACACTCACACTCACACGCACTCACACACAAGCCACATCCATCCACGGGAGGATTTGGGTGGTTTGAGGGCCCTGGGAGCATTTTGGGGCAGCCAGGAGCTCTGTTTGGCTCTCAAAGCTTTGGAAAGAAGGAAAACACCCACCCGCCATTGAAGGGCTGAGAAAACCCGAACCAAACAGATTCAAGGAAAGAAGAGAAAACAGCTTAAAAATGGTTTTGATTTTTTTTTTTAGCTTTGGTGAACACAAACTTTGTTTCCCTCTTCTGCCAAACCGATTCCCAGACAACACTGATTTCTTTTTCCTTGTGTTTGTTTCCATCCATCACATATTACTGACCAGACTGATGGATTTAGTCTATTCACAGAATAAAATTCTTCATTTCCCTCAGCAAAAGGAGACTTTTCCCCCTCCCCACGGAGAGCTGCCCATCGATGCCATGGGTGACTGACACAACCCCTGGTGCTGCTCCACCACTGTCCCCCAGCTTCCACGGATCCTGACCTGGGCAATAACTGGCCTCTGCAGTTTTCAGGCAAATTTATAGGGAATTCTTTCAGCTATTTCTTTTAATTTGTGCTAATACTCACAGTGTTTCTTTTTTAAAAACTGAAATAACTCTTAAAATCATAAGGTCATCAAATGGTTTGGGTCGGAAGGGACCTTAAAGCTCATCTCATTCCAACCCGTTGCCATGGGCAGTGACACCTTCCACTAAACCACGTTGCTCCAAGTTCTGATCAACCCTGACCTTGAATGTTTCCAGAAATGGGACAACCACAGCTACTCTGGGCAACCTCTTACATTTTGCTTCTCTGTTCAGAGCTGAGGACACGGACACCCTCCCGCTGCCACACCAGCGGTGCAAAGCCTTGATCTCTTTCACATGGAAGAATTCAAGGATGTGTTTGCACAAACAACCAATTTCTCACTTTCCTCTTAAGTCCAAGCAACACTTTTCATTTTCAATGAAAACCAGCATTAAAATAAACCTGTGCCTGACACACTGGCCTGAGGATGGAACCCCCTGGTAACTGCTTTTTTAACCCTTTGCTGAGTCGGTGGAAATAGCTAATGCAGCAGGGAAGGGGGAGGTGGAATGATGATGCAATTAATTTATCCAAAACCCCCAAGATCTCATTAATTCATTAATTAACTAGCTTCCAGGGACTCTATGTGTGCTCCCTGCCCAGGCTTTCCAGCAAGTCAGAGGCCGTAGCCCAGCTCTGCTTTCGACTGGCCCAATTTCTACTACAACTTCAAATGTACTGTGGGAAGAAATCTGCTTCCAGTCGCCCTCGACTGCCACAGCTCTGCTCTCCCGCTCTGAAGCTCCGTGGTCCTGAAGCTGCTCCCTTGGGCACCACTGTTGAAATGATAACCCCCTTCCCTGTACCTGGGGCTGGTCCACAAGGCAAGGAAGAGGAGGCACACAGAGGAGGAGGGACCCAGAACCACAGGCATTGGTCCTCTCTACCTCATTTTAGGCACTCTATTGGGTTTTACAGAAATCCACTGGGCACTTCCAAGACACAGTGGCATCCCTCCAGCCCCAGTGCAGCAGCACGGGCACGGCTTAGCAGAACTGTGGCTATGAACAGAGCCGTCCTTGCCGAGATTCCCTTCAGCTCCCAGCTGAATCCTGATGGTTCCCAACACAATCTGGCTGGTGCTCAGCCCTGCCCACCACCGCCATCGACAGCATTTAAACGCCATCATCATTTCAACATCCCTCCGTCCGTGGCAGGGGTCCCGGGCATCCGTCCGCGGGTGTACCCGGCAGAGACCTCCTGCACTCCGAGACGACCCCGTTCTTCCCAGACTCACACACGCACACACACACGCAAAGGCAAAGTCAACACGGCTGCTGCAACCTCACACCCGACTCCGAGCCGAGCATCACTCCTTGATTGTAACCGCGTAAGGCACAGGGCAGTGTGAAACGCTGCCCCGCTGGAGCCGCCGGCTGCGCCCACGGGCCCCAGTGGGGTTGGTCCCCTTGTGAACGGGGACGCCAGGTCCCCCCGACTCTGTGGTCTGAGGATCATCTCCTCTGGCTTGGCTGAAGCCCCTGTCTGTTCCTTTGCGAGAGGTGGTGATGGCCGCTGAGCACCCGATGGCTCCGCCGGTCCTGGGGATGCTGCCAGCACCGCCGCCGTGCTGGGGGCACACATCCCGTTCGCTGCACTCTCCCAAGAGATAAGTTACACGGCGAGGGGGGATGACCCCGGTACCGCTGGCGGCAGGGAGGTTACGTGGTCCGAGGCCAGCACCCGCGCAGTCCGGGAGATCCCTCGCTCTGAACCCCCGGCACCAACAGTCCCGAGCGCAGCGTGAAAATCCAACAACGCGGCGGGCGCCGAGGCAGCAACGAGCAAGAAGGGACTGCCAGGACAGCCCCGGGTGAGGTCCGAGCCTCCCGCCGGCGCTTCCCATCCCCGCTGCCGGGGGCTCAGAGCCCGCAGTTGACGAAGGGGTGTCTCAGCAGGTCCTCGGCCGTCGGCCTCCGCTTCTCCTCCACGAAGATCTGCTTGAGGAAGTTGCGGCAGGAGCTGGAGACGCCGTCGGGGAGCTGGGGGTTGGTCGGCTGGGTGGCAATTTTAAAAATCGCCGCCATGGCCTCGAACTCTGCCCACGGCGGCTTCTCCGTTAACATCTCCACCACGGTGCAGGCCACGCTCCTGCAACAACGCCAAGCACACGGTGAGGGACTGCGGTGGTGGCCCTGCAGTTGAAGTCTAACCAGCTCTGGGATTGCAGCTGCCTGAATGCACTGTGTGGGGAGCAAACCTGCAGGAGATGGGCGCATGTCCCTGCTATGTCAGGTCCCCCAAGGCTCCCTGGTTCTCGGACACAGGTCCTTGGCACTGGGCTTTCCATTCCAGGCTCAGGAGAGAGCTCACAAGCCTTGCCTTAAAGTTGGTGGCTTTTCTGCCTACCTTAACTGGAAGATAAAAGTTTCATAAAAGCTCGGGGAGATACTAAATGAACTGGCAGATACTACGCTTTGTAAATGCTCACTGGAGCATCCCCTGAAGGGAAATCCAGGCACAGGTTCAGACACCACAGTTTCAGCAGTAGCATGTAGCTCCTCAGGAAGCTGAGCCAGAATGAAACGTTTGCCTACACACAACTTAATCTCTGATGTGTATCTGAGAGGGAACATGTCAGATGAGCAACAAAGAGCCTGAGAGGTTTCCCTCTGCTTGCTGAAAAGTCCTTGTCTCCACAGAGACACTTTGCCACCTCCATTCATAGTTGATCCTAAAAAATTAAACCACATTTCTCTTCTGTCAGCCAGAGCAGGTGATGCAGGGTACATGGATGCCTGCTAAGGACTCCCTAGGTTTTCCCACCCAAATAGGATTCCCTTGGAAGGACTAATTTTTGTTGACCCTCTTTCCTTGGGCACCCAATGGAAAGCACACTGCAAAGACAGTGCTTCCTCCTCATATATTGGGAGGATTAGCAGTGTTATCCCAACTCTTCCATGCTCCATCTGTCATCCTCCATAGATCAAAACACTCACAAGCAGCCAATGATTTTGGTTGTCTTCGTGCCTAGGCAACATATGAACATCCAGCAGCAGATTTTGAAAGGTCACACAAGATCCCCTGAGCCTCTGAGCTGGACTTAGTGAACCCAAAATCAGGGCCACCAAAATTCAACAGCTCTTTTAGTGAACTTTGCTATCAACCTGTTTTCCAGAATTAAAGAGCAGTTATGGGGCTGAGCTGAACGTGAGACTCACACAAGAGCTTCCAGAAGCAAGATGTGATTCTGAGTGTGCCTGCTTTGGCAACTTCAGCTACAATATGTTCCCTCTGGATATCTGTACAGCTGATCCTAATGTGCATCTCCCGTTTTCCATCCTTTGCACTGCTTCCCACTACTAGCTACACCTGTTGCTCCCATTACAGCTTCCCAAAAGGACTGTTTAAGTAGCAGTGGTGGGGTTTTTGCTGCATTCCTTACCACACATCAGCTTTCCTTCCGTAGCCCTCTCCACTGATAACCTCTGGGCTCATCCAGTATGGTGTTCCCGTGACAGATTTAATCCCAGTCCCAGACATGCAGATGGTCTGGATGCGTTTGCTGGCCCCAAAATCTCCAAGTTTCACATTTCCAGCAGAATCTCTCAGAATATTGGCACCTGGGGTGAAAAACAAAGACAAAATCCCCAAGAGATGAAGCAGCAACCTGGCAAGACTACAGTGAGGAGAACAGGAAGGGCACAGGAAAACATCCAGGCATGAGGGAGCTCAAAGGGCTGTGGTGGGGCTGGACTCAGCATTTTGTCAAATCCATCTCTCCTAAGGCAGCTGCTCTCCAAGAGGGCTGACTCCTCCCAGCATCCCCTCACTCAGCAGGTATCCCAGAAGTGGGAAGTGAATGGGGGTTGACAGATCATCCTCTCCACCCACAGACAGCAGAACAGAGCCTCAGACCTCTCCAAATGCCAGAACCTCTCAGTTCTTGGCTATATTACACCAGGTTTTCAGACATGTAAGGGTTAACAAGAAGAGAAGACAGCACAAGATTTTGTTTTCAGGTGCTTGCCTGAGATTTTCATGGTTGAAGCTGGTGAAGGGCAGAAAATACTCCAAATACCAGATCCCAGCGCTACGCTGCGCACAAGAATTTGTACTGGGGCAGTGGGAGGCTGGTTTTAACAAATCTGAGCAAGGAAGAGGCTCCTCTGTTTTATCCACTCACCTTTAATGTCCCTGTGGACAATCATATTGCTGTGTAGGTAGAAGACTCCCTGCAGGATCTGCCTGGTGTACTTCCGTGTGACATTCTCGGTCAGAGCACCGTAAGCTTTCAGCTGGTCCTTTATTGAGCCCTGTTGCAAGAAAACAACACGCACCAGCTGTAAGGCCCAGCAGAACCATCAGGTCACAGCAACTTCCTAAACTTTCCTGACCACTCTATCTTCCAGCTCAAAAAATCCCAAACCATTCAGTGGAGAAACAGCAACATAAAAATCCATGAAGTGCTAAACAGAGCAAAGACTTGTCCTCGTGTCCCAGATCCCAGGGGAGAAAAAGGCACAGTTTAGTGTCTCTGTTTCCTCCTGCCAACACCACAGACCTTTTTCCCCCTCTAGTGGCTGGATGGGTGTCACCGACAGCTCATGGAGAAGGAGCAAACTGATAAGGAATTCCAAGTCAAATGAGAAGATCAACTCGACTAATTAGATTCATAGAATCTTTAAGTTTGGGGAAAACCTCTGGGACTATCGAGTCCAACTGTTAACCAGCACTTTCAGGTCCAGCACTAAACCATAGGGTCTTCTGAACATTTCCATTGATGATGATTCCACCACTTCCCTGGGCAGCCTGTTCCAATGCTTGACAACCCTTTCAGTGAAGAAATTGTTCCCAATATCCAATATAAATCTCTGCTGGTGCAACCTGAGGCCTCTTTTCCTATCACTTGCTACCTGGAAGAAAAGACCAACTCCCACCTGTCTAAAATCTCCTTTCATGTAATTGTAGGGAGCCAGTTCTTCAGGGCCAAGCTAATGAGTCACTCTTCCATGAAGCCTCCTCCCGAAACTCTGCTGAGGAGGGAGCACCCACAGACATGAGGGACAACCAGCCCCACATGGGACTGCTCCAACAAGACCACCCAGGGTGGACAATTTGGAAATACTTGAATTTCTGACCCAGGCGTGCAGGCCCAAACTGGTTTGACTGTATTGCTCAAAGAGGAAAGGAAGCAGGGGTGCAGACATTTATCATCTGCAGGAGGCTGACCCCCTCGGTTTCAGTTGTATTTTCTGGCCACTTGGAAATGGATGTGTCTCACTGTGCCAGAGCTGGGTTTTAGCAGGGATGAACCAGAGGCAAATTTGGGGTTCCTACCCAGCTCTACTTCCAGTATTCAGACTAGCTGGGAAGCAGGAGGGGAAATTAATCCTGTTACTGCCTATCCTGCAGCTCTGGGCTTGATCCAAGATTGCCAGTCCTGTTCTGGGAACAGTGGCTGCTCTGCTCCAAGTCAGCCCGTCAGACTCTATCAGCCTTTCCACATCCACCCATCTCTGCTGTTGCACTGCCCAGCTACTGTTTTGGCTTCCTTTGAGGCTGGTGGTGACCCTGTGGATGAGCCTCTCCTTTTCCTTTCACAGCACTCCAAGATGCTCTAAGTGACCCTCTTTGCACAACTTGTATGCAGGGTATGTTCCCTCACCACAACCAAACGAGGTTTCTTATCCTGCCCTCCCTCACTCTGATGGGGGGATATCAAACAAGAAGGGGAAACAGGTTCTTTGAGGCCTATGCTCAAATGGATCGTTCTGCTTTCCAAGCATAAATTTAAAAAAATTATTTAGTGGCACAACAGAAACTATTAACTGGGGGCCACCATAAGAATGCCAGGCTAATGGTGCACTCAAACTTGTCCCCGTGAACGTTTTGCCAAGCTGACTGTCTTAAACTGGAAGCAGCAGAGCTGCTGTCCTGCAAGGTTTGGGAACTCCCTCACTTCCACTGGCCTTGGAAACCAGAGCCCTGAGCTGCTTTTGTGAAACAAGCTGTTGTTGCAGCAGCAAAATCAATCTGTATTTGGTCAGAGCTCGGCTTTATCATTAAAAAAAACAAACATTGAACTTCCAGCCCTGCTGGACACTGCCCTAGCATCAACTGCTGGCTTCCTGGCTGCTAACAAACATTGGCACACTGAGGAATAAGCAGCAAGGGAACTGCTGGAATCCCTGGGATTTTCTCCTCTGGGTCCATGCCCTGTGCTGAGGCCTGACAGCAAAATGCCCACGGGAAGAGAGGGAGGAGAGGGCTTGGAAGGGACTCAGAAGTGTGGAAGCCCACCTGATCACTCACATGCAAGATGCGTTAGGAGAGCTCCTAGCACGCTTACTAACAACCAAAGTTATTTGCAACCAGATGACTTAATTGTCCCTTCTGACCTTACAAATCTCTGTATAAACAAGGGTTTATTCTCCCACACTCTGGGGAACAAATCCAGCTGGACAGGAGGGACTGAGGAGAACAGATCCTCCAGCAACATAAGTAGCGTTATGGTGTTTTACACCAACCAATGACTTTGTTGCCTGATGTAATTCACGAGCTCCCAAACACAAAGAGATGCCCAACTCATCCATGTACATTCTCCAGCCCCTGCTTAAACTCCCTCAAAGCATTCTGATCTTTTTCCCCACGGCTATTTCATCCTATATCAGCAAAGCCACAGATTGAAACCACTCCTGCACAAGAGGATAACGCTACCCGCAAAAAGCTCTGTCCTCCACAGAAGACTCCAAGTGAGTAACACTGCTTTTAATACACACGTGCTGAAAGCCACAAATAATTGGTGACAGCTGTGGGTGGACAGTTGTACTATTAGCTTTTCCTACAGGGATTTGCAGTAAATACTTAAGGATGGGCTCAGGCCACAGTGCTTGGAGCAAGATCTGGATCATGTCCCACATTCACCAAGCTCAGATTCCAGACTGTGAACACACCCTGCTTCAGCACTCAAACCTAAAACCTGCCTGCAAGGCTTTTTCTTTCACCCAGTGCACGTTGAGGGGCTTCACCATGACATCTGACTCACATTTCAAGCTTTCCCAAGCTTTAGGGATGCTTCCACTGCTTTGGTTTGGTTCATCAGCTACAGAGCAGCTCAGCTGGACAGATCCAAATTTCACCCAAGTCCAGGACAGTCTAAATCTGTTTTCTGCCACTCAGGACAATCTTTAGCAGGAACCACACTTACCCCTGGCATGTATTCAACAAAGATCGAGAGTTTCTTCTCCTCAGGATCCCGCAAGCAGCCGTAGTACTGCACGATCCTGTCGTGCCGGAGAGTCTTCAACAGCTGAATCTCACATTCTAAAGCATTCACCTCCTGCAACAAAACAGACAGGCTTCCTGTTGAAAGGGAATGGTAACTTTGGGAATATGATACAAATATTGTTTGATGCTGAAAACACTTTTTGTAGCAGCTGTGAAGCTGCCCATGAAGACATTGGCCACACGAGGCTCAGAAATGAGGATCACTGCCCTAGGAGAAAAGCAAGGAGAAACACAGGGCTTGGCTTCAAGACAGGTTTACTTTTACTATTACTTGTGTTCAAGGAGTTTTTTTGGACAGGTGTCAGTGAAGTCACTGCCTAGAATGGGAAGAAGGTGAAGGGAGCAAAAAGGACAAAATTAAGGAAGGTCAGACAGACCTGCAAGAGATGATCCCTGAAGACAGAGCAGGCCTGTGTGCCCAAGGAACCAGGAGGCAGAGAAGTCACCAGAGCACTCTGAGTGGTGCCACGAGCCATTCAGGAGCACTCCAGAGAGGGAAAACAACACCCTGTCTGCACACACTGCCTTCCACCAGGAGCATGGACACCTCTACCCTCAGCCTCCAGCCCACAGCTCCCCAGGGCGCTGCAGAACAGCCCTGCCCTTGTACTCACTTTACTTGTCTCCTGGCTGTCAGGGTCGAAAGGCACCTGCTTCACCGACAGCTCCCGCCCAGTGTCAGCATCGTAGCAGAGATAAACCTCCCCAAAGGCTCCTCTGCCCAGCAGCTTCCCCAGCCTCCAGTTCACAGGGGCCTGCAGGGCTGTAGAGAGAGGAGAGCGTTGAGAGGAGAGCACGGCGGGGACACTGCAGCATCAGGGTGCACCTGACCCTACAGAGTGCAGGGCAGTCAGGGAGCCACCCTCTCCCAGGGTCACCAGGACAAACCAGTTTTAATGGCACTGGTGCTGCTGGTGTGGGGGGAATGTCTCCCAGCCAGCATTAGCAGAAAGCAGAAACAAATCCCAGAAAAGTCCTATTTCATGAAGAGTCTTTCCTCCAAAAACTTTTCTTAGCCAACGCTGGGCTTTCCCCTCTGCTCTGGGTGTGTTCAGCAGGATACAGCATGGCTGAGCAGCAACCCAGGCAGGAAACAGTAAGGAATTTTATCTCACTGGTCATTCCTAGGTTGTTATCCATCACTAAACAGGCCCCGAATGCACCAGTTTCTCTATCGTGGGCAGTCTTGCAACAGCAGAGGAGCCTGTAACACCATCTTTGGGTGCTGGGCTGACAGCAATGTAAGCCAAGGAACAGAGCCTCTGGATGCATTTGGCCCACATCCCAAGCCTCCTGGAAGCTTCTGCTGTGTGAGCACACCACCAGTCCAACACACAAGCAATTTCCTGTAACCCAGCAAGTGCTGAACACCAGCTGACCCCACACAGCTCTCAGCTCCAGGCCAAGGTAAGACACCGTGTGTTGAACTAAATCTTTCTCATGAGGCATAAGCTGGTGCAAAGTGCCTCATGTTGGGGTGCAATCCAAGTTCACCCATGGCTTAGCTGACGCCCAGTAACTCAGCAGGTCACAGTAACTCGGTTTTGTGCCAAGACCCAGCTCTAGTGAGACCCCAGGCCCTCGGGGCCGTGGTTCACTCACAGTTCCTGGCTTTTGTAGGGGAGGTGCCGAAGACCTGCAGACCCTTCTCACAAGTATTCCAACACTTGGGCCTGTACTCGTCGTACTGCAACGTGCTGAGCTTGCTGTCCCCAGTAAAGCTCTTGGTTCTGCTGGAAGGGACGAGCTGAAACAGGTTCTCCTGTGGGAAGTAACTCCTGGGGAAAGTCCTTCGGCCTGCAGGGGAAAAGGGGAAAGTTGCAGCAAGAACACACACACCAGGCTGGCTCCACCTGTCACCACCTGCTCATGTCACTGCCCAGATCCTCACCTCATCAAATTAAACAAAACAAGTGTAATGAAACTGAAGCAAAGCCCTGCGAACATTTTAAATTCAATTTAAGAGTTGATAACTGCAGGCATTACATCTAATGCAGATATTTCCAGAGGGGTTTGCAACAATTTAATTACATCAGGGGGTTTGTTGGTTGTTAATCACATTTAAACACTGAGCAGGCAGTGATTTACATTGAAAATTACCCCTGCCATCCCCTAAGTCCACAATGCAAACGACCACAGTGCAGTGCCAGACCTGCTTTCACAGGGGTGTCAGTGAGAGATGAAGTTCATTCTGGAAAGCTCAATATGCTTGCTGCACTTCCTCAGTACATTTTTCCCAAGGGAATTTTTACCTCCCACCATTCACAGTCTCATACAGTGAAAGAATGAGCAGGAAAAAGGTGATGGAGTGGCCCCCAAAGCTCAGAGCTCACCAGCTAAAAACAGAGAAGCAAACAGATACTGCTATCCTGAAATTGCTTGGGGATTTCCTACAGCTCTGTGAGAAACCTGCTGTAAAGGTCACAAACCAGCATCCTCAAAAGCAAGCAATTTAGGGGAATGGAAAGGTTGATACTGCCAGGGATGAGAAATGCCAATCACCCACATGGCTAAATTAAAACAGGAGGTGTAAGCAGAGGACAGGCTGTAGATGCTCAGCACTTCCCAAGAGCAGAGCTGCAAGGTCTCAGGAGAATGCTCTTAAGTATACACAAGTGAATCCCAAATTACTTGGTGCATCTCCCTTTATCAGAAACCTCTCTCCTTCCGAAGTCTTTCCAGTCCCAGGCATTGTCCCAAGCCATCAAGGACTGATCACCTCCCTCCCCAACCCTCCATTATTTCCTTACCATCACTGTAGTCCTTGCGGCTTTGGGAGAGATGGTATTGCCTTGGGAAGGTCCCACCTTTCCCAAACCTCTCACAGAATGGAATGTCGAAGTCTGACGGGAGGGAAGAAGACACACATATTCCTGAGATCAGCTCAGTACCAAGTGCCCAGAGTGGGAAACACTGGGTTAGAGGCAAGAACGAGGTGACAAACTGTTCATTTACACAACCCTACATTCCCAAAGGCTCCCTCTGAAATATGCACACAGTCACAAATTCCTCTGTGGAATATCAGGGTTTAAAACACTGTTCTTGGTGCCCCTAAAGCAGAGGTTTAACTGCTGACTTTATGGGCCCTGGCCCACTCTGTTCAAGTGCAATGCAGGGGATTAACACAAACCATGCCTGGTTTTCAAGGCAGAGCACTAAAGCATCTTATTTGCACATGGAAAATGCAAAAATCAGTGTGGAAACAGAGCTGCCAGGCAGGATCAGGCCTAGATACATCTACTCCAAAAGCTTTGCTCTGGTATCAGCTATTTCCAGGGAAATACAAAAATCCCGCACTTGACTAACACCAGATAGTCTCTCCCCTCTTTCTTACCAGATGCAACTCCTCCCCTCTGAAGGCCAGGGACCAATTTATACCCCAAGAGCTCCAAACTTTTATATTTACTTTGATTAAATGCTAGAAAGACAGAATATACAGAAGGGATTAAAGACCATCAGAGTTTAGACACGGGATGATGAGAGAGATGGATGGACATGCGAGATAAGGACACATTCTTGTAATAAAAACCACAGCGCAGGAAGCCATTGCTGGTAGCACCAAATAACTTGAGATTAAAATATCTGTCATTCCACTCCCGTCTTTCACCTGCTGTTCCTCCTCCATCCAGTTCTAATGACACAGCCCCTTCTGATTGTTTGTTTGTCTTAGCCTGGGGCCAGCAGCCGCTCCTCGGAGGCCGCTCCTGGCCTCTGCTGCACTTCGGTGTGATTGCCAAAAAGAGCACATAATGGCTGAAATATGGTCAGCAAGAGAAGCAACAAGAACAGGGCAAGAGGCTCTCAGCGAGCCACGTGTGAGCGACACTGCCGAGAGGTCTCTCAAAGCAAAATGCCACGGGGGAAGCATTAAAACCTTCAGCAACGTGCACTGACTGCAGCTTCATCTCTGCAGCTCAGTCTAGAAATCCTGCCTCGAGCCAGGAATGAGTTATCCTGCCACAGGCTGGCTGCCATTTGCTCATTTTTAATAGAGCAAGTCATTACAATATTACAGAGTTTCCATTATTTAACCAGCTGGATGTTTATAAGTGATTAAGCAGTAACCTATGATCCGTGCAAGTTCCAATACAGTTTCTCTGACAGCATTTGCACTATTGCAGTTATCATTAATGCAAGTGGAAGAGGTGTAACTCCCTGGAGAGCTGGGGTTTGCTATGTAGGAAATCAGGATCCTGAAAGGGCAACTCCCAGGTACCAAAGGAGACAAAGGTTGATCCTACAAGGCTGTTTCCAGCTTGTCAGCACTGTGTAGTTGTCTCCACATACAAGAGCACGGCCTCCTCAGCAACATCTTCCAACACAGATCTCTAAGCAGCTTTACTTGCTTATACCCATCTACTTCAGGGCCCCTGCTGCCCAATTTGGACTGTTGTTGCTGTAAAAAAAACCAAACCAGGCCCAAAGGTTCTTCTGTGCTACCAGTATTGCTGCAGAGCCAAGAAGGGTTAATGAGGACAAGAGCAGCCCTGCCTGTGTTTGACGCTCTGGGGCTTTTGATTTTAGAGAACATTCCTGTTTGATCATTGCAGGGTCAATTCTGAAGGGTTACCTAAGCCATGGAGCTGGTTTGCTTGGTTGCTTTTAATTCCTTTTCATGCAGTGCCATCTCTCTAACAGCCTTTATCCAGCCTCTTTACTACATGCTTTTCATACTTTTAAGCAAATACAAATCACCAGGAGTGCTTACCCATGCAATCAAGAGCGTCTTTGGGATGGCTCTTCCTTCCAGGAACAGGGGTTTGGGTAAAGGGAGGGCTGCAAAGAGATGAAAAAAAAAAGAAGTATACTTTTATTATATCAGAATGGCTATGAAATTAATAGATTAGGGAAAGGACAGGCTAAACCACAAGCTACACTGATCACTGAGCTCCCATCCTCATCCTGCACAAGAATAAAGGTTGGGGGTTCTTGCTGGATCACAGCTTGTTCCTGTGGCAAACAAAAGGGATGCTGCAGAAACCACAGCGACCAGGCTGAACCAAAGCAGCCAAAGATTGCAACACCTGTGCACGAGGCAGCACAAAAGGAGGGCTGCAGGTTTCTTTTCCCTCACCTCAAGTGTTCAACCACACACCTCTGCCTGCTATGAACATTGCTCAGCTGCTGCAGATGGACACTCCGGAGTCCTTCAGTCACGCTCAGCTCACGCAGATTTCCCGTTCTCTGCAACATCATCTCCCCCTTCCTCACCTGGAGACTCTGCACCTCCACTGGGAACCTGCACCCTCCCAGGAGACCAGGGAGGAGGGTGAGGGGTTGGTGCCTCAAGGGTCAAGGTCTTAAACAACCCTGAGGGGATGATAAAGCACTGCAAGGGAATTTCAGCAATCCCAATTTCACCCCAGGTTCTGCTAGGGCCTACAGAGTGATCTGGACATGTTTTTCCACTCTTCCTTTAAACAATATGGGCACAGAGTAGAAATCAGTTTTGTAAAGTCTTCTGAAACCTACTCATGTCAAAGCTGATCACTGCTGTGGCAAAGAGGAGTTGTGGTGCTGTTTCTAACCCTCAGCCTGGTCACTGAGCCTGGGGACTTGCTCTGCCCTCTTGGACTGATGCCACCCCAAGCAATTGGCTGTAAGGGCTCTGCCACCTCTTTGCAGGAATAATCCTACTTACTTCTCTTTCTTCCTTGGAATAATATAGCCCTCCTTGTGCCTCTTCCAGCTCCCAGACCCATGACTGAACACATCTGCCTGCTTTGCATGTGAAATCAGACCATGCCACCCTCTCACAGACATGCCTAAAGCTCTTCTCTCCGTTCACAATAGTGTTGAAATCAGCCTGTGCTCCTTCTGCTGTTCTTCCTGGCAAAAGCAAAGCCGGGGCAGAGAGGTTGGGAACACAAGGAATCCAGCTCCAATACAGCCGTAACAATGAGCAAATACATCACAGGAAATTATTAAAAGCCACGAAAAGGAAATGGACCTTGATGCTGAGACAGATCCAAAGCACACAGAGCTGCAAACCCGAAGCACGCTACACAATCAACCCAACGCAGACCTGCTGGAACGCAGCCTCGGTGCTGTATGGCAACAGCAACAGTGGAAAAAAATAGAAAATCTTTGATGCAGATGGAAGAAAAAAAATAGATTGCCTCCCAAAAGGACACTGTGTCTTATCCACAGCTCACCCTGCACAGCAGCAAACACACGGTTTGTGTGCACGTGTGAGCTGGGACCGAGCAGCCGCACCGGCCATTGCATCGCAGCCTGGGTTAGTACAACGTGTCCCAGTTGCTTCCTGCTGAGGAGCTAAACTTAGTTACTGCTCATCTGGTGTCCTCAGCACCTTGACTGACACGTCTGTGGCTGCTGGCACTGCACAGGGGCTGCCGAATTTACCAGTGGTCAATGGAGAGCAGACAGCGTGCCCGGGGAGGAGGAGGCACGGAGAGGCTGATGGAATATTGACCTGGTGACTGCAGAGGGACAGAGGGGCAGGAGGTGCTGTGAGGGTGGTGAGGCCCTGGCACAGGCTGCTCAGTGGAGTTGTGGATGCCCCATCCCTGGAAGTGTCCAATGCCAGGCTGAATGGAGCACTGAGCAATCTGGTCTAGTGGGAGGTGTCCCTGCCCACGGCAGGGGGTTGGAACCGGATGATCTTTAACACCCCTTTCAACCCAAACCATTCTGTGATTCTGTGAGAGGGGTCTGACAAAAGTAGAAAACTTGGTCACACAAAGCCAGGCTGTCTTTGTCCAGCTCAGATTACTGCAATTCAAATCATACCATTGCAAAGACATCTGTGCTAGGATCTGGTTTTCAGCGTCAAAGATAAATTTGTTTTGCTCAGGTGCATCCACATCACGACAGAAATCCCAGGGGATGCCACGGATCCTGCCTCTCTCCCATTATGGAGCAGAGGCTGCAGTTCAGCTTGTGAACATGGTGACAGGAACAACTCACCTGTCCACAGACCTGTCCAGCGACTGGCAGCTCCCAGACAGCGAATCATCAGGGCTGATGAAAGCTTCAAGCATCTGACAGTGAAAGAAAAGGGGAAACAATAAAACCATGCACTGTGGCTCCTCAAGTTCCAGAGCTAGCAGACCCCTGCAGAGTCAAAGCTTCTCCAAAGCCAGCTGGTTTACACCAGCCAATGTCAGTCCCATAGGGATGAGATTCAATCTAACAAAAGTTTTCTTCTTAGTGGAAATCCATTTATGATACCCTCTCTGCATTTATTGTTCTTTCCAACTGTTATTTGCTTGTAGGAACTGAGGCAAAGATAATTAGCACCCTGATGTTCAAAGCATGCGGAGAAGTCAATGAGATTCAAAGTGCTCAAAGTATTTGTGAAAAATAATAATAATACTAAAGGAAAATACGTATCAGGACCCAAATGATGTGCCCAAGGCCAAGTGGATATTGTGGACCACAGCCAGGACTGCAGCCCTGGACTCCTGACTTCCCAAGCTGCCCTGGCACACGAGCCCAGCCTTCCTCTCCACTGATAAGCGCAGCATCATCAGGGCTTTTGGCTGCAGGAACCGGCTTGGCTCTCACCAGCTCAGTGAGTCAAAAGCTGCATTTGTGTTGCTTCCTGGATGAGACATTGTGCTGGCCAGGGTTATTTATAGCTGGTTAGTAACAATAGAGGGTTTGTATGGAGTGGTAAACCCAGGGGCTGTGAGCACTTCCACACGGAGCAGAGCCTGCTCCGGGCCGTGCTGTGCCGCCGGCGGTGCCATGCTCCCTCCTGGCTGCAGACACGCGCTAACCCCTGCTCCACAGCTCACTCCTGGGAAAGCTGAGCCACGAGGGCTAAACACCTCGTGGAGCCACACGTTGCTGCTTCCCACCTCGCTCCTCCTTCCCCAGCAGCCTCCCTTCCCACAGGCTGTTCCCGTCGGCCCTCCTCAGCCGGTTGTCACAACAGCTCGCGCTGCTTTGGCCAGACAGTTCCAACTGCAACGCGCGATGTTTCTCTGCTTCCTAGTTTTTACCCCAAAACCTCCTTCTTCAAAATGCACTAGCAAAAGAGGAAAAAGAACTCTTGACAGAACCCACTCCGCTCCTCTGCCAGCCATGTCAGGTCTCTTTCAGCAGTTAATGCTGAAACAGACTCATTTCTCAAAAGCATAAAATTGGGAATTGGAGCATGCTCCATATTCAGCCTCTGTTCATCTGCCAGGCTGGTCTCAAGACCACAGTTACATCACAGGCTTGCACAAGGGCATTCCCCAAAAGGCAGCAAGGTCCGGCTTTTGAGTGGTTTTCCATGAGGCACATATGGAAGCAGCAGTACAAGAACATTCTGAAGGCAAAGCCCATATAGGTAAAAGCATGGCTGTTCAATGAGAAAAGACAAAAAAACCCCCAAACCATTCCCCAAGCCCCTTTTTCCTGCATTTAGTCCTCCAGCAAAGGGCTGCAGGCCACCCACAGAGTGATGTTGGGGAAAAGCAAGGAGAGCATCTGGGAACCTTCATCAGGAGCAGGCTCAGGGCTCTGAGCTCACAGAGCTCCGTGAACAGCCGGTGGAGCTGCACTGATTTACACCCAAGGGGGGTCATGGGGACCCTCCCCCTGCACACACACACACTTTGTCTTAATCCTCCCCAACATGCTTGGAAGGCATGTGGAAACAATAGAAAGCCAACTTTTGGCTGCAAGGAGCACACGATACATCTGCACTCTGACGCTGCCAAGACTCACCCGGAGTGACTTCTTTTTTTATTAATGGCTGTATAATAAACTGTTGAAAACACAACCTTGCCATGGAAACACTGGCACAGCCTGCACGCAAAAGTGGAGCTGGTGGGTGCTACTTGAGTGCAGGAAATGCACATCTCCCTGGGCGAGATCCATGGGGGCCAGCACAGCAGCCTGATGGATTGAGCTTAGTGCCTTCCAGATGTCCCTCCATGTCCCTCCCGCAAATTGTGGATCTTGGTCCTGTATTTCCAAGAGCTTTGCACAAATGATATGTGTCCAGACAGCCCAGCTGACTTCACAGGATCTATACTAAGCTCTTCAGAGCTATAGATTGAGCAGAGGTGCAAATGGAGAGGGAGGTATAAGCTGCTCCCACTCTGGTCCCTCGACACCGCAGAGTTTCTCCCATCCTGGGTACCAAATTGACTGGAGCACAAGGTACTGCTCAGCACTGAACAACTTGCTGCTCTTTTATTACTGAGGGACTCGAATATACAAACTCCTTCTTAAGAGAGGAATAAAAACTATGAATGGGGGAGGGACAGAGACACAAAACCACAGAGGCTGTGGGCAGAGCCAAGAACTGTAACTGGAGCTCAGGCAGAAACACCACATGGGAAGCAGCGAGAGCTGCTGATATCCCCAGGCTGTTGCAATCGAAGGCAATCGGTTGCTTGGCACATTCCCTCGTGGTCCCGGGATCTGGGAATGCTGCAGCCACGAGGGCCTGGCAGCTGGTGCACATGTGTGTCCCAGATCTGTGTTCCTCCAGAGCTACCTGAGGTGCCTGAGCACATTTGCCACCCCCACTGCAGCTGGATTTCAGGGTTCCTGGAAATCAGGCCCGCCACTTCTCAAGCATGGCAAGCCCAGGGCCGCCCACTCCTGGAAAAATCTGGCCTAAGCCCCGTGCACAGGCCCCGCTGGGGACTGCACGGTGGGAACAGCTCCCACAGCGCAGCCTCCCTGGCACCCAACGCTGTCCCAGTTCACACCACAGCCCCCGGCCCCACTTACGTTCTGATCCATGGTCTCGGGGATGAACTCGCCCTCGCTGTTGATGCTGGTGTAGGATCCTTGGCGGGCGATCTGCTGCTGCTCCTCAGGAACGCTCCCCGGGGGCGGAGAGCTGCGGCCAGTGTGCAGAGAGCCTAGGACAGGGAAAGGCACAGGTCAGGGAGGGAGCCTGCCAGTCCTTCCAGAGATGCTGTTCCAGTGATCACAGAGCTCCCGGAGATGCTGCGGGCTTTGAACTCCTGTGGGTGGGAATGGAGCTAGAGGTGTGATACTGTTTATGGGCATCCTACAGAGCTTTTGCAACAGGGAAGCTTTGTTATTGTGGGGCCACACAACATGTAGCAGACTTGACCTTCAATCCACCCTGAATCCTAAGAGCTGTCACTGTATCCAGGTACAATGCCAGAAAGGAAGGGGCTCTGGAGTTCTGTTGTGATACAACCGATCTAAAAGCAAACCAAACTCCAAACCCACCTGCCCTCTTTGACCTCTGGGCATTTCATCCCTGGAGCAGGTCACTGCCTTGTTCAGCAATCTGGGAAACAGCCCGGCTGTACTCAGTGCAACATCACTGAAACACTTCTTCTATGGAAAACAATTTGCACTCTAATACCCTCTTATCTCCCTTTTCCCTACATGAAAGTAAAGAGGAAGGAAAACCAGCCCTCAAATCCAAGAACCCCAGAAAGGGAGTGTTCTGAGGGATCAGATTGTCCCATCTTTTGCCAAGGGAATTGTCTCCCCTGTCCATAACCCCAGAGCCTCCACACCAGGCAGTACAACCTGGAAACCCCAGGGGCTTTGCTGTACATCCCATGCAAAGACAGCAAGGCTTCCTCCACAGGCTCCCTCACAGGGCTTCTTTAGCAAAAGAGGATTTCTAATTTGCACCCCGGAGAGAACCCCACAGCTTCTTTATGAACATATTCCATTCCTCACCCTTATTCCCCCAAATCCACTCTGATTCCTTGTGCCTTTTCCAGCTTTAGGGGTTGTTGCCCTTGCTTGGCCCAAAAGCACAGTCTGGGCTCTGCCTGACTCTCTGCAGTGCCTCCCCTCCATCCCTGTGCTGTCATCACTTCATGGCAAGGAATTGCTGACAGAGATCCGTGCAGACCCGTGCTGGGGCTTCAGCTGGTCAGCACGGTGCAACGTGAGCTTCCACACAACACGACGACTTGTTTTCAAGCAGACTTCAGAGAGGCACTCATCCTTGAGGAGTTAGAAGGCACACGGAGATGTGTTTCCTTACACTTCGTTTTTGCGGCACTCTTGCCAATTCTTGGGTTCATTACCACCCTTTGGTAACAACTTGCCCAGGGCTAAGCACGAGAGAAAGGTCCTGGGAGGGGGCCCAGCCCATCATGAAAAGTCAGTCCTGATCTATCAACACAACACTTCTGCCTCTTCTGCTGCTATTCTGCATCACAGCTGGAGCTCTGGCATAAATCCATCAGTGTGATCAACACTACAGATCTGAGTTCCCACCTTTCACTTAGGCAGATACACATCAGGAGCTGCTAATGTTAGCAGTGTCACACCAGCATTAAAGATCCCTAAATCAGGCCTGCTGGATTTATACCAAATACACACGTATCTCTGTCCCATGGTACATCTTTCTTCTGATTCCTTGCTCAGATTGTAAAAATAAAAATCATATGGCTTTAAGTTACTTTTCTTTCCTTATTCCTATTTTCTCCTTCACAGATTTCCTGCAGGATAAGAACACAGCTAAAAAATTCCAACTGAAGTAATGCCAAGATCAAGGGGAGAGAATCTCTCAAGTGCTGCAGCACTCATAAAGAACTGGCTTCTCACCAGCCCTAAAACAAAACCAGTTGGGAAGTACAGCATCCTTGCTTTGAAGATAAATAAACAAACTTTTAACTTTTGAGCAGTTTGGGCACCCTGGATAAATCACTGCATCAGCAGCCCCTTGTCTAAGTAGTAGATGCCAATCTGGAGTGCAGCATAAGGACATTTGGATGGTTCTTGCCTCAAAAAGCTGTTGGAGGGTTTAGTGTGGTGTAACTGCTGTGTCTCAGCTCTGCTGAGCATTTCTGTTACTGCTGCAATGAGGTGTGGGTCTGCTCCTGCACTGTTGGGATCTCTTGCTCCAACAACCCACTCACTGTCCAGAAAGTCTTTGACTATGATTCTACAAAGAGCTGTACATGCCCTGTTTGATTTTGAACCCAGGGAATTAAATGAGATTTATCACAAGCACAAAGATTTTGCGTGATCTCACATTAAGCCTTTGCCTGTAACAACTACTCCCAGCCATAGATCAGCTGTGTTTGACCTTCCAGAGTTACATTTCCTGCCAAAAACTTTAGAAGGGGATAAGAGAACAGCTATTTCCCAGCAGGTAAGGAAATGAAACAAAGCTTTTGCATGTTTGGAAGCTGCTGGAGTGAAGCAGATACCTTTAGTCAGGCTGTTTGGGTAGAAGTGCTGCCCAAAGTAATTTATGCAGCTTCACACCTCCAGGAGCACTGGTTGTTGCTGCTTCACATCCGTGCATGCCCATCCACCTCGGAGGAACATGGAGAGGTGGTGGGAGAAGAGGCCTGGAGCTCAGGGTTAATGCCCTGCTCCAGCCCTACCCTGTCCTATTAAAAACACCTCAGGCAATCCCAATTCCTGCTGGAGGAGTGGAGGAATGGAAAACAGGGCTCAGAGAGAGAGTGCAACAGTGGTACTTAATGGCAGGCTTAATTCACAGTGGGGGCAACACAAGGCATATTGGATATACTGGATAATGCCAATTCACCCACCCTGAGGCAGAGGAAGACATGGACAGACAAGCCCAGATGTGCCTGTTTGGCACATCACAGATGCTCTTCACACTCGACCTAAAACTCAAGAACCAGCAGCAAGCACCAGGCAGGGAGAGGAGACCCCCAGGGGGCTGTCCTGGGGCCCACAGGATTATGTGTCAGCTCCAGTGGGGATGGGGCAGGCTGTGAGGCACTTCTTTATGGGCAGAAGGCTGCTCAGATCTCAGCAGCTCTGCTTAGAATTCCTGAACTCAGAGAAACTCTGCAAATTGGCACTGGTTGAGCCCCCGACCTCGGTTACCCTCTGCAGCAAGGTGCTTGGGGAAGGGGCTCCTGCTCCTCGTTACTCACACCGATGCAAAGCCGCGTATTTGAGAGGAGAGCACAGCGTGTCCCCAGGACAGAGAACCGGGACAGCACGGAGACTCAGAGTCACTGCTGGCACCCTCTGGGGCCTTTCATGTTCCCTCCTGTTATTTTTATTTAAGAAGTGTCTTTCATGCAGTGTGTGCAGAGCTCGTGGTGCTGCACGTACAGCCAGTTCCTCCGTGCCAGGCTTGGCTTCCCTCCGCCCCCGCATTCCCTGGCCTCATCCTTTCCCTGCTCTTCCCACAACTTCATCCATCACCGATTGGCCCCAAGCAGGGAAGAGAAGCCCCTTGAAAGCCAGAGCTGGGGAGGGTTTGTTGGCAGCTGCCCACGCCCACAGCTGCAGCCACGGGGAGCCCGGCCCTGGGAGGACGTCCCCGAATGAGGGACACGACGTGAAGATGTGCTGTTCCTCCGAGCCCTGGCTGAAACACCGGGATCAGGACACAGGAGGGAGAGAGAAACCTGCTGGAAATTCCTCACTCTGGGACTATCAAGGGAAGGTGTGGGCAGATGGACCAAATCTCCCTCAATTTCCTCCTGTTCAGTGGGATGCCTACAAGTCTCCCTCCTCTCCATGCTGATCCCTCTAAGGAGGGATTCCTACATCTTGATTTAAGGCAAATTTAGGGTACTTTTACACTAACAAGCAGGGCAGAGCCTATGTTCTAGCCCTAAAGCAGCTGGCATGATGCACGTAGCTAAATTTTCCTCCTCCTCTCAAAACAGAGGGGGTCTCATCCATCCCAAGTCCTGCAACACGCCTGGTCTGGAAAGGGCTGGCAGACACATGAAGCCATGGCTCAGCAGCCTGGTTTTCCATGGAAAAAAAAATAAAATAAAGCTTCTGGCAAATGTTTCCACTGAAATGGTAATTCTGAAATGAAGGTCTGAAATAATTTGTGGATAATGTTCTGAAATGTGTATTTCTTCAAAGTAAATTAAAAAAATCCCCAGTTACCTGAAAATCTAGAACCCAAAAAGACTTTAGTTCAAGTTTCCTGACACTTTTGCTGGTCACCAAAAAACTGGAAGGGGATTTTCACTTAAAAAATTTATGGAGGAGGGGGGGGGGGAAAAAACATTGACTTTGCAAAAGGTTTTTCAGGGACATGGAGTGAAGACATTTTCTGCCCAGCAGAAGCAAAAATAGCCAAATCTTCCTCAGAACATCCACCTCCCTTCCAACATACTTGTGCCAATAACATACAGTTTTATTATTTTCTGCTGCTGTTTACATGGCAGAGTCAGCAGAAAAACATGAGACATCTCAGAAGCATGGAGCACATGACTCTGAACTACCTTTTATTATAAAGGCACTTTAAATCTTCTTTTAAATGTGGTTTCAAACGAAAAGCTTAACTGAGTTAAGATCCTCTCTTGATAGCAACCACTTTGATGACAGCAGAAGGAAAACGCTGTGAAATGCCTTGTAACTGCAAATGAAGATGAGTTTCTCCTACAGAATTCTCAGCCTCTTAGGATGCCTTTTGACTATGCACCAGGTTCAGTGAAATCCCTGCTTTGGGAAACCAAAACACAGGATCATCTCAAAACACAGGATCATCTCTGTCTGTCTATTCCCTGACGTTCAGTTTTATGCTCCATTTGAAACGCTGCTCTTCCTTTCAGCTCTCTGGAGTTTCTGCCCAGCTGTTGGATCACCCTGTTCTGACTCAGGAGGTCAAAAATGCATCTGCTGGATCATGAACATCTCCTAAGCAGAGCTGCAGTAGCTCTGTGCAGACCCCAGAGAACTCCAAAGAGAGAAGCAACCTTCTGTTGTCATGCAGAGGGCTTGCTGAAACCTCTTTGCAAACTAAGAGCAAGACTGTTGTTTTACATGGAAAAAAACCAGAGGTATGACTGTTGCATGGGCTGGTTACTTTTGCTGCCTGACTCTGTAACAGTGCCAAGGTTGGTGCATTAGCTCCTGGAGATGTTAGCACACTCTGCATCCTACAGCTGGTGCTGCCCGGTGCTCATCCTCTGTTACCTTGACTCAACCAGCATGTCATGCCCATTCCTCCACTCTGCTCTGCCAGCATTCCCTCAAAATCCATTTGTGCCTCAGGCTCTCACCCTCGCAGAGCTGATATCTCACCCTTTGTCTGCCCTGTCTTAGCTCAGGATGCTCTTCAAGGCAGCCACACCTCACAGCCAGTGGTGCAGACCTGGTCAGGAACCAGCAGCTCCAAAACTGTAAGAAAAGGCCAAAGTATGGCACAGAAGTTGGTAGGAAAGTCTTAACTTTGCAAGAACTCATCTCCCCACCAGCACAGCTGCACAAGGAATCAAGTCTGCCCATCACCCTCGGCTCCACGTCAGTGACAGCTCCCAGTGCCACAGCTCTTTGCTGGCTCACATTAACAGCCTAACACGTGCCAAAAAAAAGAGCAGCAGAGATGTTTTGCTCAAGTACAGTTTCTGCTGAGACTCTGTGCTTTACCATGTGTGCATTTCGTTCAGGGTCATCTCGTGACTCTGCCAAACTCTCAAGAGACATGTGAGCTAGGAAAAAAAAAAAAACAAAACCAAAAACAATAGAAAAAGACACCCCTGGTACATCCAAACACCAGGCACAAGGAGAGCCTGGTACATGTGCCACCCATCCCTGGTTTCAGTAAGAGCTGGCCATGGCTGCAGCAGGGGTGTGTTGGACCTACCCTAGAACAATTCCTACATATCTTGTCTGAGATGCAACAAACCACAGGACATGTTATCAAGCCAGCGCAGGCTATGGAACAGAGAAGGGGCAAATCCTTGGAGAAAAACACTCTTTTGTTGCACACAGAAGAGTTTGGAAGCATTTACTGCCATATAAATACAGAGGATCTTTAGAGGATGAAGAATTTCTTCATGTGCATTTCTAAAGGAGGAGCCCACTTTATTCAAGGCTGTCAGTTTTACAGTTGGCAAGTAATTGTGTGAAAACGATTGGGATCTGTAGAAATTACCCTGTAACCTGCACCCACAGCTGTGGCAGAGAACATTCACTGTGTGAAAAAATCATTAACCCTGCCTATGGGTTGGAATTTGAATAATTACACCCCTGCTGTACAGTCCTATGTGTTGCTTTGCCAGTTCTGCACAAGGCACCCTGCTCTCTACAAAATCCTATAACGCTATTCACATAAAAGCTCCTACAGATTGCTGATCAACAGGATTTGTCATTTCAGAAAGCTCAGAGTATTGTAGAAAGAAAGGAAAGCATAAACTTAAAACCAGAAGACCACAGGAAAACCATACAAGGCTACAAACAAACTCCAGTCCCTGCAGAGCTGCAAGAAGAGACCAGACATTTGCCAGTCCAGACATTTGCTAGCCTGGCTTCAGGAGTTGCAGGCACCTACTTTCAGCACCCCTGAAGGAAAGGGGGGCTCCCCTTCCTCTGGAATGTGACCACTGCAAAACACTGCACACATCCATTCCCCTGAGAAACCACAAAAACAGCTACCACAGATGTCATTTCACCCAAAAGAACAGACTGGTGGCACGGAGACACGTATTTGGTCTTTATGTGGTGAACTTGTTCCCAGCCCATTCCCAGGAGCTAAGGAGCCTGAGCCCATTCAGCTGCATTATTCTGCCAGCTGGGAGAGGGGAGAGAGACACTGAGAGAACCACAGCACATGCTTAAAGGAATAACTGTGTCAAGGTCCCAAACAGCCTTGGCTTTCTATGGATTCTCACTCCTTACTTTGACAAAGCTCAGTGGCATCAAATTCACTGGAAATTTTTACCACTGCATTTCCCCCCACCAAATCACACCCCAGGTCCCCTGCTCTCCTCACTCTCATGCCCGAGGTGTCTCTGCTCAGCACAACCTCGCCACACCTGCAGAGTCTCTTGCTCAGGCTGAGGAGGAGCAGCAACTGCAGAGTTACTGGTGGGGGACATCAGGGTGGCCCCTCCAGACTATAACACCCACAGGGCTGTGACAAAAAAGAGAGAGGGGATGGTGGCCAGGGTGTGATAGCACGGAACACCCTGCGGAGCGTTGCGTTGCACTGACCTGTCGAATACTTGCGCGTCCTCTCGGAGTCTTTGTACAGGGATCCCATGATATCACCCATGGATCTGGAGATCCTCATCTCGTGCTGTTTGCTGTTGTTCGGCTGGAGGAGCTGGTAATCAGACAAAGGGAATGATCAGACTTGGCCAGAGCCCTGTGGACACACCATGTGAAACCCTGTGTTTGGCTCCCCGTGACCCTATTACCCAAGAACTATTAGAAAAAAAAAGAAAGAAGGAAGACATGCACGTAATCTAGACTGATCCAAAAACCATTCACAAACAATTTACATCTGTTAATAAAACAGTCTAAAAAGATTAAGATCCCACAGATAATGGCAAATACAGATATTTGACATAAATTGTTCCTGCACTACATTATCTCCAGATAGTTACAGAGACTGATCCTTGGACTTAAAACGCTTGCAATTCCCAAATCAGAACTTTTTCTCCATGCTCCCCAGACTCCTGTGGCAGCCCAGGCACTGCAGAGGTTCTTCTGTAACAGGGCAGAGGAAAAAAGACTGGAAGGCCAGGCTCTGCCAGGGAAGACGGGTAAGGGAAGAGCAAAGAAATGTGTGTCCATTTGCTAACTTGGCAGTGGCCAAGTCTTACTAAGATAACACGCTACAGTGCACTGTGATTTTTGTGGTAATTTTATGTATGACCTTGGAGCCGTGTGTTCTCACACACAGGAGCACAGCCACGTGCTTCAGGAAGAGAAGGACCTGCTCTCAGAGGCACACAGGAAACTACCTGGCTTCTCGGCTCTCAGCAGCTGACTTGCAATGCTGCTCTGTTCCCACAGCTGCCAGGGCAGATCGCCCCATTTCCGCCCAGAATTTAGGAAATCCCAACTGATGGCTCAGTATTCCCCTGGGGCTCTGGTCCCTGCACTTTCCAAGCCTCTCAAAAGGAGTGGAGAAGTTCCAGGGTCTCTGAGCACCAGCAGTAGCACAAGGATAAGCACTATGAGTTTCAAGACTTCCAGTCTCTCCACAGAGAGGCTCTCTCTCCAGTATTTCTAGGAAATATAAAGAAGAAATAGAGTTGCAACATCTACAAATCCCGTGCTTTACAGCCTGTGCTTGGGGCAGCACGACATGTGCTTTGGCAAGACACTCTGTGCAAGCCAGGTCAAGCTAACAGGCTTAACTGCAAAACCACTGAGCTCAGGAAAAAACAATAAATAAATAAAGATGGAAAAACCCCAGACGGTTCTGCATGAGACTGAAGGATTCTCCAGCTTGCTCTTCCCAGCCCTTAGTACTGCAGCAGCACGTGGAGGGAGCAGTCCCCACGCTGCCACCCAGCATGGCAAGGGCCAGGGCACCACCCTGGATACAGAGATGACAGAGGATTGGTGGCAGCATCCCTAGGAAGAGAGCACAAGGGGTTCTCTCAGGGTTTAACCTTGTGTGAGGGTCAGTCTGGTATTTAACCCTTCACAGGATGCAGGAGGAGCCAGAGGGAGCTGAGCTCAGCCTCTGGGCTACTATGACAGGAAGATTTCCGAGCAGCTGAGCCAGAGCAGGGCTGACCCCTCTCATAAGCAGCTTGCCCTCTGCTCTGCACCGTCAGGAGACCCTTTTCCACTCCCCAACACGATAACAAGGCATCTCACTCTGGACACAAAAGAGCAGAGAAGGTGAAGGGCTCACATTCGCTTTCTTTGGAGCGCTCACAAGGATCCGCAGGCTCTTCAGGGAAGGGCTCAGCTCCAGCTGTTCCATCGCTTTGTCCAAATCTTCCTGGGATTTCAGTGGGATCAGGAGCTGGAAGGGATTAAATAAACACCGGAGAATGGCAAAGTCACACTTTTGGGTAAACAGAAGAAGCCAGATTCCTACAGGGAGCAGCTTGGGAACTGGGGGATGACGGAGGAACCCAAGGAGCCGATGGAAAAGGGAGCCCCTGTGCCCTCCAGCTTGCCAAGCTCTACGAGTTTCTTCCAAGTCCTCATCTACCAAGGAACAGATGCAAAAACATCACAACAAACAACATCTGCAAGGAGCAAGCTTAAAGGTCACGTCAGCAATCCAGCTAGCAGGAAAAGGAGAGGGCTGGGATGAAACCTTGGGCTTGCTGCCTGCTACTCAGGGCTGCTCTGATCTTGGAGCCTGTAGGCAAGCCCTGCTGCTACCCAGTCCCAAAACAAACCCACAGGTTCTTCCTGCGTTTCTTCCTGGGAACTTGGTCAAGCAATGGTGCTCCATGAAACAAGTGAGTTGCATCCAAGGCAACTCTGGCTGATGCTCAGTGCCCTTCCCTGCTACTGCAACCTGTGTTCCTGCACACTGACACAGCCTCCCTAGTGTCTGGCCATCAGGTGAAACCAGGGAACATCCCACAAGTAAAGAGTCCCTTCCCTTTTGATGTGAAAGGTGGGCATTGCTCTCCTTCCAAGAACCACTTCTTTGATTCCCAGCAGAACAAATTCAGCTTCTGCTCTTTATAAGAACAGAGAACTACACAGTGCCGTGTCTGTCACGCAGCAAAAAGTCCTGAGGTTTTCCTGGGAAATGGAAGACTATTGCCCTCATACCTTCACACGGAATTTGACCCTCCCAGCATTGCTGTGTGGTGTACCATGTCCTGCAGACAGCCTGCAAAGCTTCCAACTCCCCACACAGCTGCACTTCAGAGGAGCTCTGTGGCCTTCTGCTGCCCTGGGCTTAGACGAAAAGCACAGCTTCTTGCCCCTCATTCCAGGATATTCTCCCTAATCTCATTTCAAACAGGCCTCAGCCTCTGCAGGTTGCCTTGGGCACGGGCACGGAGTCCAGCCAACACAGCACATGTTATACTCATGCCTGTGCCAAAGTACACAGGAACTCCCCTGACCAAAGGGACTGAGCAGCCACAGCTCCCGGCAGGCTCTCACTGGTCTTACTGGGAGCCACAGCTTCCCAGAACTCCTGAAAAGCATCTCAGCCCTCTGAGTGATCAGGGCTCCTGCCACCAGCCACAGCAAAGCCACCTCAGAGCAGCAGCCACACAAGATGACCCTCACAAGCCAGCTGTGACCACCTTTTAGATCTCGGGGTGTTGCCAAGGGTTTGGCTGCTGGCCTGTAGGCAAATACACCTCAGACTGTGTGCTCTGAGGCTGGGACTTCAGGGATGACCAGGTCAAGGGAAAACTGTGGGCCCTGGCCAACAGAGGTGAGGTTTCACCTTGGGAAGCTGCTACAGCCACCTTCTCCACCCAAGGACAAATCCATGACTAAACCCTGTCCCCTGGTGGCACATCTACATATCCTTTAAATACCCACAGAGGTGGTGACTCCACCACTTCCCTGGACAGCCTGTTGCAATGCTTGACAAGCCTTTTGGTGAGTAAATTTTCCCCAATATTCATCCTAAACCTCCTCGCATGCAACTTGAGGCCACTACTCTGTGGAAAGGGACCTGGGGGTCCTGGTGGACAACCAGCTGTCCATGAGCCAGAAGCGTCTTTGTGGCCAAGAAGGCCAATGAGATCCTGGGGTGCACTGGGAAGAGCACTGCCAGCAGGTCAGGGAGGGCTCTGCTCCCTGGGGCCCAGCACTGGGACAAGAGGAACGGGCAGGAACTGCTGCCCAGGACGTCCCACCTGAACACAAGCAAGAACTTTCCTGTGCAGTGACCAAGCACTGGAACAGACTGTCCAGAGAGAGTGTGGAGTCTCCTCCACTGGAAATATTCCGGAACCCTCTGGTCACAATCCTGTGCCATGTGCTCTCAGATGACCCTGCTTGAGAAGGGAGGTTGGACCAGATGACCCACTGTGGTCCCTTCCAACCTGGCCCATTCTGTGATTTCCTCTCATCCTGTCACTTGTTATCTGGGAGAAAAGACCATGGGTCATGGTTAAACTCTGGGATCTGAATGAACCACCCATGTTCCCTGCAGCTACCAGATATTGAATGTGTCTCCCAAATGCAGTGCTCAGTCTGCTCCCTTAAGCAGTAGAGGTGAAGAGATTTCCTTGGGGCTCTGCTTAACCCTCTTAAAGTTCACAGAGGTTCCACAGCAAGGCTGTGCATCAAGCAGACAGTGCTCCTCTCCTACAGTCACCCAGATAGAAATGAGAATGGTGGAGAGCTGCTCTCCCTCGTTTCACCACCAAGCACAGCCCCACTGCTCGCCCACCCCTTTACTGAGCTCCTCACAAGTGTTCAGAGCAATCCCCCAGCTGCTGCTCTGAACAGAATGTTCTGCAGGTCACTCCATCCCTCTCCAGTATCCCAACATGAACATGTTTGCGTGCCTCCTTCAGAGGAGCCAAAAACATCAGGCAGAAATCACCCTCTTGTAAAAGGGACTGGAGCGAGTATTTAGCTTGGCTTTACCTATTACCCACATCTGGCAAGAAAATTTTGCTCCATTTGGCTTCCAGACTGTGGCACATACGGATATCAGGAACAGGTATCCGCAAGGCTTGAAACTCTCGTGCAGAACCATGGCAGTAATTGCCAGGGTGGATTTTCAGGAACTGGGTTTATTTGATCTAAAGAGTGAGCAGTCATGATGAACAGCAAACTTTACCTACACAGAAGTTTCACTAAATAAAGCTTATTAGATTTTCTTCTTGCTTTTAAACAGCATCCTCCCCTGGAGCCTGATGTTTTAGTGTGGGACCTGGTAGTCACTCCACTGCAGGCTGAGAAAGTGAGAGCAAAGGGTGAGTTTTCACTGACTACAGCGGCACTGCCAGGCCTCACTCTGTAAGACACCACAGAAAGCCAAAGAATAGTAGGAAACAGGGTTGGGGAAAAATCTGAGAGGTCAATTAGTTCATCTTCCTGCCCAATGCAGGACCAACTGGCATCAACAATTCTCAACAAATGTTGGTTAAATATGCTTTTATCTCCTCCCTCCCCCCCATTAATAGTGCCTCTACCACTTCCCTAGGCTTTAACTCTCCCTAAGTTCCCAGAATGATGCTGAGGGGCAGCCTCTGAGGAGACAAGCAGTGGGAGGTCAGAAGAGAAGTGGTGGCACGCTGAGGTTCAGTGTTCTGCCCAAGGTCACATCACAAGTTGGTGTCTAACAAGCACCATGCCGTGCTGCCCCTGGCCAGGCCAGGCTCTGCTGTCCCACTCCTCAGAAAGATGAGCCCAGCCTAGAACCAACAAACATGCCCCATGTGGGACACCCATGGCCAGGCCCTGCTCTTATCTACACCAGCCCCAGCCTGGTGATTCCATGGTCCCACCAGGATGTGATTCATGTGTGCCCCTGCTCCACCCAGCTGGCATGCTCATCTCACTGATCCTGGCTTCAGGACTCCTCCTTCACCAGGACAGGGACTGCCAGTCGGTGAGATTTTGCAGGGGCCTGCTGACCTCAGGGTAAATTTAGTCTACAAGTTGCTACCACAAGAGAGATGGTTGATGGCAGCAAAGACTTACAGCACAGCTCCCTTAGAGCATAAAGACAGGGTGAAATATTTAACTGCAAGGAGTCTGTGCTCCTGTTCCCTCTGAGAATTGCAGTCATGATACCCAAAGACCTGACCCAGGAGCCAGATGCCGGGGTGTCACCACATGGACATATAGGCTATGTCCCCAAAGATCACTCTTGTCTGTTTATAGTGTTTCCACAATAACAACCCTGAATTACTACTTCTCAGACATCTTCCCAAAGCTGTGGGTTCTCATGAGATGGAATTTTTATGTACAGAAAAACAAAACACTGAAAGTCATCCCCAACCCTAAGAAGTCAGGAGTACCCACAGGCCTGCTCACAGTCCTGCTATGTGCTGTGCACATGCCCAGGAAGACAGTCTCTAACATGGGATAAAATGCATTATTTAAGCTTCTGTTTGCTTGTTGTTGGAAAGAAATCCTCTTCCAGTGGAAAGAAACCTGGAATGAAATGAGTCATTCCTGGAGAATTCAATGGCAGGCTTTTCCCGGGAGGGCTGTCAAAGAATGCCCAAGATTAGAAACCTGACTGCATTCAAAGTCAAAACCCAGTGGACACTTTGGTATCATGAGGTTCCTATTGTAAAAGAATAGGAACTTTTTTTGTGGATCAAATATCTGTGGAAACAGAAGGGAGAAAATAAGAAAGGGGGTAAAAAACCCAAGAAAGCTCTCTCCATTCATACTTTAATTAAAGGCTATAGGTCATTTGCAATTAATACTTGAACAAATCTGCAGTCAGGACAGATCCAAAAAGACTTGTGTTTAAAAGCCCATTTCTTCGTCATTTGGCCCTCTCCTCCTTCCCAAAGACAAACCCCCCTTGAGGGTCCAGTGGCTCCAGATGCCTGCCCAGCTCATGGCAAGATGCCTCACAAGAAAACACTGAGCACACCAAAACAGCTGCCAAGGATTTCCCCCTTCTGGAACAGCCCCAGCAGTACCCTCCTTTCACACTCAGTGCTGCGCTCAAAGAGAAAGTAGGAAAAACACAGAGGCCTATGTGATGAAGGATGGAGGAGAAAGGTCTTCAAGCCTTAAAATGCAAGGATTGCAGAGGGAGGGTTTCTTGGCTGCTTTTATGTGGCCACAGGACCTGCTGGAGGAACGTTCAGTGATGCACATTTCGCTGCAGACCCAGCCACAAGAATGTGCACATCGTTCTGGGGGTTTGGGTGAGACAAAGTCAGTGCTAGACAAAAGTACGCTGCGTGAGCAGCTCTGTCCCTGCACGTCACGCTCCTGCAACTGCCCCCAAGATGGGAAAACTGCATATTCCTGTTTGAGTGAGGGGCATCTTTTGTTCTGGAGAAAAGACAATGTTCCTGTGTAACAGGCATTACTTGAAATAATTCTGAGTAGGGAAGAGCCTGGCTTGGAGTCTGAGAATCCATCTGAGCTGTGTCCAGACAACAGCTCTTGTACGGTCACTAGCTGGGAACCACAAAATAAGATTATTTTTCTTCACATGCAAGTAAAACACAAAATTAAGGAGTTCAGAACAAATCACTTCTCAATTCTGAAGTTGGCACCAGGCACCCTAAAGCTTCCCCTCAGCAGTAAGGAGAAGAGTACCTCATTGTTCACACAGACTAAGTCCATCGTCTGTCCAAAAGCATCCGTGACCTTCTGCACCACTTCCTTGAATCTGACTGGTCTTGGAAACTGGATAATCCTGTACGTGCAAACAAATACAACAGCAGTCTCAGTTTAGTAGAAGCACACTGGAATGTGGGATTCGACTGACAATTCAGAAGAAAGGTCCTGTATTCTATCACGAAGCATAAAGCCTGCTCCTTGCTTTTACACTCACAGAAATGCTGCTCGCCTGCTGTGCCCAAGAGGGGACTTGACCTACCCTGCAAGAACATCAAAAATCCTTGTGCAGCTCCTCTGCTCCTCCCTCTAATGTGAGGTACAGGTGGAAAAGAAGAAGGTCCAGCAGCCTTCACTGGAGAGAACCCAGAGAGGCTCTGGTCAGTGAATCATCATCTCCATTTTCAGCAAGGGGCTCTGGATAGGGAGGAGGGATGGACGGGAGGAGGGAGGAGGATAGGGAGGTGGGGACACTGCAGTTTGGCATCCTGCGACTCTCCTGTACCACCACATGCAGCAGCTCTACAGGAACGTACAGCAGGTACAGCCTAACCCTACAATAACACTACTTCCATTTGCTTTGGCTTTCACATGCAACTTGGGCCATCAGCCTGTGTCCTGCCCTGTCACAGTCACCAAGCACCAAGCAGAGGTGATTCCTTGAAAATGTCAAGCAGGGAAGGGCGGACAAGCTTTAACTCCCAGCCCTATTTTTATGGGACCCATGCCCAAAATCTGGTTATCTTAAGTAAGTGTCATGGACTGCTAATCAAAGGACGCATTTCTGTAGAGTTCCAGCTTCACTGTGGTTCAGCAGGGCTCAAGAATTAACAAGAGAAAAGGATCCAAACATGCACCCAATATTCCTGGTAAAAGAGGCATTTAATGAATTCCAGCTTAGAATCACTTTGCCTGCGTGCAAATCCCAGGAGCTACTTGTGGCAAGTGGGAAGACGAGGCAAGGCTCTTGCCTATAAAACTGTAGCTGATTTTAGGGGAATGAATCCTGCTGTGAGCTCATCTCCAGCTGGCTGAAGTCAGAAGTATGGTGTTGGGTGAAAAAGGTGATTTGTCCCTGTGTTTGTGGGGGACTGGATTGGGTACCTACCTTTTCTCTCCTTCATATTCAAACTTGATCCTGACATTTCGCTGCTGAAAGAAAAAGCAGAAAATGATGAGGTCCCAAACTGCATCCTGGATTGACTCAAAGATCCAAAGCTGACAGGATTTCTCAGAGAGACTCCCCTAACTCCATAATGCATCTGGTTTATTTAGGGCCAAGCTTCCTGGTGGACTCACAGACTTTAGGGACACCCCACATTGCTGATGAATGTGCTTGTCAGAAAATAAGTTCTTCTGTAAACAAGAAGACACTCACTCTCTGTAGAACTGTTAGTTTTAATAAAATGCATTCATAAAGTGGAATATTGTCCTGAAGTCACTTGGGAGCAAGGCACTATTATCAAAGATGCCAACATGTGAAGTATCGGCTACCTGTCCATCTTCAGTGATTCCCATGGTTCCACCCCAGAACTTTTCTGTTGGAAACCCAAAAACCAAAGCTCAGAGGATGTTTACTAGAACACAGGAATATTTGGGGCGAAGAATTAAGAAATAAAAGCAAGCATTCTCTATTGGAAGTGGAGACGGTGTAGGATTTTAAAAGCCAGCAGTGCTGGGATGGTTTTAGGGCTGGTTGTTATTAAATGCAAAGTGTATTGGGTCCAATACATGATACACAGTAAATGCCCACCCCGAACTGACCCATTGCTCACCTCAAGAGAAACCACAACATTTGCCCAAAGAAGAGCCAGTGGAGCCACAGGCAGATGGCACACAGCTGTGCAGGGACCAGTGAAAGCCACTTCTCCCACTCTCTATTTGGGCACATTTAGCAGCAATCAAGACCACAAGCAGCCTTTGCATTCAGTCAGCTTCTCAGACCAAGCCTGAGCCAAGCATTCCCTCTAGCATCCCTTGGATCATTCCAGACTTTCCAATGGTCTCCAAAGCAGATCAAAACCCTCTGTATTTCCTAGCCCAGGTTTAGTCACCCCACGCCACCATCGTTTTCCCCCTGCTAGCGCACACAAGCCTCCTCAAGCAGTTCTCTTCCCATGGACAGAAAAGTGCTGGCCACCTCCCTGCGAGGTGTAACCCCGGGGAGGGCTGGGTCCTGGGCCGCTGGCATCTCACAGGGATCACTCCCAACTGGGTGGGTGACAGCCCTTCCTGACCAAAGGACTTATCTCTGGGCCTGGGCTGCCAGCGTGTGAAGGCACACTTTCCATCCTCTCAGAGGGAAAGCAGAGCTGCAGTGAAGCAGCTTTGTTTCTAATGAGGAAAACGAGCTGGACAGGCGCCCTTTGGTTTATTTTTAAACTGACAGCTCCTCGAGTTCTGCAAACACCCACTGAAATTCAGGAAGTCAGCGCTGGAGGCGATTCTGTTGAAAAGCTTTAAAAAAAAAACCAAACCAGCAGATTCAGGGTAAACATGTTGGATCACCCGAAACGCATCCTTTTTATCTCTGCTCGTGGCATTTTCTGCATTTCCAGAGGACTGGGAAGAACCAGTGCTGGGACAGTCACCAAATGGGGCACTCCAGCAGTGTTCCAGGCCTGTGCTAAACAGGCACTTACATCACCTCGGTGTCTACAGCCAGTTCTCCAGATCCACAAAGTTTGGTTCCTCTCAAGAACCAGGCCCAACTTGTAAAAACACCAAATTAATTCTAAAACAGTCCAAAATTCAAAAGGAGACAAGATGACCATAACCAACTTCGTTTTGAAGGTTCCAATTTTTCAGGAGAGACAGGCAAATACAAGTGGGATTGCCACTTTAGATTATCTGTGTTGGAAAAGAAGATATATGGGCTCTTTAAGACCAGTTTTTATTTGCACATGCCTCTCTGAGCAGGCCTGGCTGGTTCATCCCTCCTGGATGCTGGCAATAAATTGGCCAGAGTGGATTCACTGACTGTAACACCAAAAAAAAAAACTCTAAAGAAAGAGAAAAAAAAATCAAGAGCAAGGAACTTTCGAGGTTTCTCCTCACAAAGGAGCAGGACGTGGAAGGGGAAGAGCTCACACAGCTCTGGCCTCGCTGCAGGAAACCTTTCAAAACACAGGTTTCACTTTCAGCACAGCCCAAAACACTGCACTGAGCTGGGACGCAGCACACGCTGCCTGGTTGTGCTGAGCAGCACAAATTTCACAGACAAACAAGTTTTGAAAAACAGCTTGTGGCTGGAAAATGTCAGAACACCCGTCTAAAACTCCAGAGAGAGAAGAAAATGAAAAAAAATGAGCCACGACCCTGCTGCATCCTTTTCTTCTACATCAACAACAAGGCTGATGTGCCGTGGCCCAAAGCCAGCAGAAGGACGCCAACTGCCCCACACTGCTCAGCTCTGCTTCTGAGCAGAGCTACAAACACACTGCCTGCAACAGGGGAAGGAAAAGCCACTTCATTTCTTAATTAGATAACTTTTTTTTATACAAAACACACTAACCTCTTGCCTCCCTCAAAGAAACCAAGACCTTCGGCTCACAAGCATTTGGAAGAGGGATAAATTCAGATGTATTAGTCTGAGACGTTGGTTACAGTTTTATTTTTCAGGCTTCCCTTGGCCAGCTCATGTTTTTGACCCACAGCTCAAGCTGAATTTGTCACTGCTATCAGCAACAAATACTTTTTTTCCTTAAAAAAAAAAAAGTAGGCAGTGCCCAAAGTACTAGGAAGTCTCAGGGGATGCAAAGCACTTCCTAAACGCTGGAGCAGGCTGTGATTTTTTACACCCATGGAAGTCTGGTTTGGAGTAACTGGTTTAAGATTACACAGGGAGCCTGGGGCACTGCCAAGTGCTGGAGCAGAACCTCATGTGAGTCTGCACCCAGTGTCTCAAATGAACAACCAGGGGGAAGACAGGACCAGCACCTTCTCCATCAGGAACTCAACACAATAAGCAAATGTTGAGGTGGAAGAGGTGTGGGTGGTGGAGGCTGCTGCGTCCTACCCACTTTTGCAATTTTGTGAGGAATGCGACTCCCCCTTGCACAATCCAAGTTGTGCTAATTAGTGTCCCTGCCACGAGGTGTCAAATGAGGTCAAGGGCAGCCCTGTTCTCCTTCAACCAAGAGGTCATTAGTTGGTGCAGGAGAACAAGCTGAGACATCCAAGGGCTTGTGTTAAATACGGTGCAGGAGAGGGGCGAGGCCAGTCACAGGCACCAGCCTTAAACCCTGAGCTCTGGCAGAGCATTTCAGCAATAGCACTGTGAGAGCTGAGGCAGGAAATGGAGCTAGCAAGGGAAACTGAGGCATGAAGGCTTTGGCAAAGGGTATGAAGAGAAAGCCCAGCCTGGGGAGGAGGAGGCCCCATGGAGACCTTATTGCAGCATTTCAATCTATAACAGGGGCTTTATAAGTTGGAGAGAGACTTTTTACCAGGTCCTGTAGTGACTGGACGAAAGCAACAGTTTTCAGCAGCAAGAGGCCAGATGTAGGTTGCATATAAGGAAGAAATTTTCCATGATGAAGTTATGTGACACTGGAACAGGTTGCCCAGAGAAGCTGTGGATGCCCCATCCCTGGAAGTGTTCAAGGCCAGGCTAGATTGAGCACCCTGACCTAGTGACAGCTGTCCCTGCCCACAGCGGACGGGTTGGACTTTAAAAGCCTTCCCAGCCCAAACCATTCTGTGAAGCAGAAGAACGGTAGAGACAAGCACAGAATTCAGGCGTTTGGCCTCCTGGGTTGTATGCACTGAGCAACCTTCCCTCTCCGTGTGGGTTTCCGTACGACGCAGGGCACGGAGGAGCCCTCGTCCTGGCTGGCGCCTGCAGGCCCTGCTGCAACACAAACAAAACAAGCGACAACCCTGACAGGAAATACCACAAGCATTCCCTTCGTTTCCACAATAATTTCTTCTCCAAAATACTTGTACCGGCATTTCCTCCAGCCCTGCAAACAAATGGTATTTTACTCCTTCTTGCCATATTCCACCGAAAGGGAAAAAGCAAAGCCACTGCTGTGGCCACAAACCCATCACCATCCTGCCAGGCTTTTCTTGAGGTATATTTAGCTCCTTCCTCAAAACTTGTAATTTCACAAAGAGAAAAGACCACAACTGCCAAGTTTCAGAGAGGGAATTCAGGTAGGAATTTGGGGGGAAAAGGGGCAACTGCTTCTGCCTCTCATCTGGGGACCATGTGCCCCGGTGGGCTTGGCCAAGCTCGGCCCCCAGAGCTGGAGCAACAGCCCTGTGCTGGTTTAGATTAAGAAAAACGTTGGAAAAAAACGGAAAAAGTGTTTCCAAATGAGGTGAATCATGATCTTATACAGAGATCCCTGAAGAGCTGACTGCTGTTTGTAATAAAAGCACACATGGAGAGCAGGAAAACATGCGGTTAGTCCTAAAATGGAAGAGGCTCTGGAGGAACAGAAGGTGCTGAGCACCCTCACTGCTGAACAGTCGGGGGGTTGGTCAGATTGGGGTACAGGTCCAAGCTGAGCCTGTGGAGAAGGTTTTCTGATGGCAGAGGCAGGCAGGAAGCCAGCAGAGGAGCCAGCCCTGCACCTCCATGCCTGCCTGTGCCACTGAAACACCTAAAAGTGCCACTCTGCAAAATTCCAGACCAGCACCAAATTCAGATTCCCCCCATCATCTCCATGCCTTCTCCTAAACTCAGCTGCCATCAGAAACTGAGTTCTGGTCAGATGCCACATCTGTGGCTTGCTTTAAAGCTGGTCTTGTCAAATCTGACCAGATGGCAGATTTGCCCCTCCTGAGGCACCACAGGGATGGGGCCTTTGGAGCACTTTTTCCACCCAAATCCACAGTTGCCTCACAAACCAGCTGGGACAAAGCCTCTGACTTCAGTATTAACCCTTCTGTGGTCAAGAAAGGCAGGAAAAATTATCACAGGGGGCCTTCCCATTCCCTTTGGGTTTGCTCCAAGAGGGGCTCATTCCAGCCTTGCTCATATCCACCCACGAGACCCTGGGCACTTATTTTACCTCAGTTTCCCCACTGAGTAAAATAGGGGCAATGAAGTACACCCATTTTTGCGTGTCACAGAGTAATCAGAGGGATTGTTTTCACTTCTCTCATTTCTCATTCGTTGGATTAGGAAACAATGAGAAAGGCCCGTGGAGCCCAGCAGCGCTCGGGCATTACCGCTCGAGTTACTCCTTTGTACAAAGCCACAGAGCGGTGGGATTTCTCCTCAACTCCTGGCTTTGCCTAAGAGGAATCAGCACCACAGAGCCAGGCTGAGGGGACTCCTACGCTTCCCCAAGGTGCACATTGTTTGCATTAGCCCTGTGCTCGGCCCTGCCTTTAGCAACGGGACGTTCCTTACGAGCCAGACAGCTGGACCTGAGCCCCGGACCGCAATCGGAGATGACTAATCCACGTCATTGGGAATTATCTGCACAGAACCCCCACGCACGCCGGGTTATTCAGCAATCAGACAGAAAAGAGCTTGTCTGGGATTGCCCCCTTCTCCTTTCAGGGGTGGAAGGCATGATATATCCTGGTCCCCCTGGATACTTGCAGCTTTATTTCCTCTGAAAGCAAGTCCAGCATGTGAGCAGCTCAGAGGACAGTGGAAAGATGATGTCTAGAAGGTTCATTGCTCCCTGTTACAGATATTTCTGTTTCATAGAGCAGCAGAAATCACAGGCTTCAAAATGTTTATCTAAAACCACCCACAGGGCAGGGAATAGCTTTTTTCCAGCTGGATTTCTCACTGGTTTTATCCTCTTCGCACCCAAGTCAGCACCGCACACACACAAGGGAAAGCCTATTAAATCCTTGGGACTCCACTGCCTTTGCCATCTCTAGCCAAGGCTTTCCCAGTCAGTGCTGCTCCCCCTTCGCCCCTTGTTTCTGTTCTCCGTGTGGGGAAATCCCTGCAGATCTCCTCATGGAGACTCCCATCTTCAAGGGGATATTTACGGACGCACATCACATTCCCCGAATGTAAAACAGAGGTGATAAAGCCAAACTCCTTTTAGGCTGCTCGAAGACCCACACAGAGCACTACAACATCAGCTGTATTTTACTGGAGTTAGGAGTAAGCCTTGTCTTGCATTCAACTTGCCAAGGAAAAGAGAGTCCAGAGGTAATTCACTAAAGAACAGCTTTTAGGACACCCTGACATTTGATGTACATGGAAAAGCATTTCTTACAAATATTTGATTTAATTGGCACAGGAAAACTCACTACCAAGATTAAGGTAGCAGAGGAACTGCTGCCTGTCATCGACTGTGACAGAGGCCCGCTGACAACCAGCTTCGTACTGCCAGTTGCCAAGTGCTATTTAGAGAAATGAATGGATGTGCACGTAAAGAGATGCAAAATAAATGTTAATCTAATTGCTCCTTTCTCCCTCCATCCTTTTGTTCAGGATTTCTTAATTATTTGAGGTTTCCCTTCTTATTCCATTCATCTTTTTCCTTAGTGATCACAATGCAGATCTTCATTTCTCTGTTTTCCTCCTTCCCCTCTTCAGAGCCATTTCTATAAATGGGAGGAAAACCATCCACCCTGTGCTGTTCTTGTTTCCAACTTGTGTTACCACAAGGCATTACACATTCAGAAACTCAGCCTCAGTTCTAAACTCATTTGTAAGGAAAGCAAACTGAGAAAAGAAAAAATGCAATTTGCCAAAGGATGTTCATTTCTTAATATGATCTGAAGCAAAACTATCGATATTTTGGGAAAGAAGTATTTTGGAGCACACACTACCACAGGCTGTTTTCTTGTGTGGCCCAGGCCTACCAGGAATACAATCTGGCAGGCTTTAAATTCCAGCTTGTGTCAAGAGAGCACTAAGGAACCCCTCCAGGAGACAGGAATGAGATAGCACTTTGGTTGTGTTCCTCTGTGGACCAAAAAACTGCTGCAAGCCACAAAGAGCTGGCTAGTTAGCCAACACATTGTTGCTTAATAGTGTCTTTCAGTGGAAATTTGAAACGTTGACTAAAGGATTCCCATGCCTCAGAAAAACATTTTTTCACAGAAAAAGAATTATTATTTTATTAATCTAACAACTGAACTTCCAGACCCAAGCAGTTCAATGTGAGAATGTTGCTGGAGGGCCTCGTGAGAGGTACCAACAAGATGACCAAGAGTGCACTTTATCACCTAAATGCCCCCTGCCTCACTCCCTCTACAAGAAGGGAGACTGTGCAGGGCATCCTTCAGTCCCACCAGCCAACCTGATCACAGGGAAAAAAAAAATAGAAAGGGAAAACCAAGTACTAAAGGAACAATAAATCACCAGCATGATGACAGCATTTCCAAAGCAATCTCTCCCCCAAATCAATTTCCGTCCTAAAAAACAAGGAAAAAAACCCCTAAAAGTGACCCAAACAAGTTGATGAAACTGAGCTGCATAACACAAACCAAGTCCCCGCTAATTCCACCTCCTCTGGCCACTCCCCACCTCCCAAACTAGACTCCCACCATCCCACGAGCCAAGCTTGTTCCAGCTGGTCCAATTTAGTGAAGCAACAATTCAACATCCTCCAACGCCCTTCATCTCGGGGGGCCTGCTGGTCTGAATCCTCAGGAGAGCGGGATCCTGACCATCCACATCTCCTCCATCAGAGAGCTCTGAGTGACCCTGAGCATGCAACTACCGCTGCTCCACTTATGGATGAATAGAAACACCACAAAGGAGGCAATGTTTTTCCAAGCATCAATGCTGCAATAAGGAAGAAAGTTTGATTCTTGCTATAATAAAATTAAATTAAGGCGGCAGTCAACTATTCTAAAGCTGATATCAGAGCACGACACTACTCCATTGGTGATTTATAAATGAAGATGTAGAATGGATGGGCTGTGGATATGAACTTGACTGCAAGATGTCACCTTTATGAAACTTTAGCAGATGAGAATAACAACTGATGTCAGATGTCAATAACAACAATAGCAGATGTCAATAACAACTATTATTTTCCTTATTTTCGACTAATCATCTGGTTAACTGTGTATCTGCTGCATTTACAGCCCAGTCCTCAAAAACGACAGCAGGGATTTTCCCCCATTGCACAAAACAAATGTTATTTAAGGGCGGTCTAAAAAGCTTTGCTACCCTGAAAGCAACCCGAGATGGCTCGGCACGGTCCCCACCCCTCGCCGTGCACGAAACGCTGCCCTTGGAGCCATCCAAAGCTGCGCTGGGTTTTCTGCTTCGCCTGCAGCTGCAGGGAGCCAGCTCTGAATTTCTCTGGTCAGTTCTGTAAACATCTTGGACTTGTTTCAGCATGAGCTGAGCACAAACCCAGTGATTCAACTTGGACAGCTGCTACCGCCAGGACACACTCTGAAACAGGACATGCTACGTGCGCACGTGTTTTCGTCTGCATGTGTCTAGGAAGCCCAGAGGGATTCAGGAAAGGATTTTTCCTCTCTGCACCCAGGGTTCTTTGTTTGCAGCACAAGTGCCATTAAAAAATGCATGACGACGGTAAATGACAATTTGTTTTCTTTCTTGCTAGGCATCCAGCAATTGCAGCGTTGACTGCAAGCTTATTCCAAGCCATAGCACTAGAGGTGGAATTCCAAGAGGATTTGCTCCCATGCTTCTCCAGCAGCTTCCCGGTCATCTTAATTGTTTTCTCCCTCTTTTTCTTGCTATCTTGACAACTGAATTCCTTCTTCACAACTTTCATGCTCACATAACATTTGTTCCATACACAAACAGGCTATTAAATCCACTTCAGCTATTGTATCGATGTCAGCAAATAATTTCTGACATTGCTCAAGGGACAACATTTTTCCTCACCAAAACAACTCTGAATGTGCAACAGGGCCAAAACGTTTGGTTTTAGGAGCATAAAGATAAACACCAGTAATTCATAATTAAACACTTTATATAAGAATGACATTATTCCTCCCCAAAGAGCCTGGGTGTCTACAGCTCAAAGTTGGCAGTCTGTCTTTCAAATATCTGAACGTAATTATGTGCACATAATAAATATTGTATTTCATTAATGCTGTCAATAGAAAACAATTGACTTACCCAAGTCCTAAAGCTGCACAGCCTGAAACAAGTTCTCCTGCTTTCAGAGCTAAACAACAGCTAGAAGTGCCTTGAGCTGGGAATTGAGATTTAAGGCTCAGTTGTTATTTTTGTGAATAATTCGGAGCATCATTCTTTTCTGCTTCTCTGTGATATGGGGATGCCTGTAACTTCCTTTCTGTTCTTCCAAAAAGAGGTCCTAAAGCTTATGCCTTGATAAAAGGATGATATTTCTGATGTGCTGAGCACTTGTTAACTTCAGTTCTAGCATTCAAACTCTGCTCTGCCAGCATGGCAGGCACCGTGCCCATCTCTTTGGTCTCCTGGAGTTCAGGGTGGACTGAATTGATGCCTTACCTGTTTGCTGGAATAGACACTGTTCTTATTCCTATTGTTGTCCAGCAGCCCCCCACATTTGCCCAGTGCTGCCAAATCCTTCATAATAGAGTTCAGAGCTTCTTCTTCATCTGCAAAAGAAAAGGAGAAAAGTGAAGAGTGGAAGGCAGCCTTGCCCTTGGATGTGCAGAGTAAAAATACAGCATTGCAAATATCAGCTTTCAACACAAATGGATCAAAAGGCACAATGTCAAGCCTTGCTATTAACAGAGGCATTCCAAGACTACACCACAGTCTCTCCCAGCACATCCTGTCTTGAAAGTACAGGTTTCTTCATCACAGGTGACACAGATAATCTGATCTTATTGCCCCCACCCGAAAGGGCCTACAAGAAAGCTGGAGAGACTCTCAATAAGGGAATGTAGTGATAGGACACAAGGAAATGCCTTTCAATTTAAAGACGCCAGGTTTAGATTGGATATTAGGAAGGAATTTTCTGCTGTGAGGGTGATGAGGCCCTGGCACAGGTTGCCCAGGAAGCTGTGGCTGCCCCATCCCTGGAAATGTCCAAGGCCAGGCTGGGCAGGGCTTGGAGCAACCTGGGACAGTGGAAGGTGTCCCTGCTCACGGCAGAGGGTGGGACTGGAGGGGCTTTAAGGTCCCTTCCAGATGCACTGTCCAGGGGCTGGACCCTGTTTGTGAGGTGTAAGGTGGTGCTCTACAGAACAGAAACCTTTCAGGACCCAGAAAGCTGACGGCAGCAGGGGATGGAGCTCAACACAGCTCTTCATCTCCTCCTTTCCTCCCTCATTAAAGGTGCTCCAGAGTCACAGCTGATTTTCAAAACCAGAGGCAGTGAGAAACCATGGGAGAGGGCAAGGAATGCACGAGAAGAGAGAAACTGAGCAATGCTGGACAGAAGACAGACCTTGAGAACCCACACGGGATTTCTGATTTCCGCAGCAACAGAGAACTTTGAAGGACCCATTGGATATGAAACCAATCTCCTCGTTTTCAACACTTTGGCACCTGTGGTCATGACCTCCCAAAGCAGCTATAAAGTATTACACAGAAAAATACCAACCACAAGCACAAGAACCCTGTCAAGACCAAGGACAGGGCACTCATTAGGAGGGTGTGAGAACCCCTTGCACACTCCATGTTCATGATTTGCTCAAGGCAAATATCAGGCTTGTGCAGCTACTACAGTAAAAATACAAATACAAAATACAAATTTTGTCTAAAAATGAGTGTCTCCAGCGATAGAACGACCCCTACGCCAGGCCAGCCTGCAGATTTAACTCAAAGTCCACAAATATGTGAAAAATGACAAAAACTGTATGAAATCAGACAGGACTGGACCCTTCCCTAGGGAGGTTATACGTCCTGCATCCTTGTGCTCAGATACAATATCATCTCCTCTTTTTCTGCTCTTCCTGCTGGGTTCTATCAGGACTGAAGCTATGGGGGAAAAAAAAAAAAAAGATGTGAGAAAAAGACTTCTTTTGTGTGCTGTGGTCCTAGAGTATACAAAAGAAATAAGGGGGAAAATGCTTAAAAACCAGTGTCACATTTTAGAGCTCAGAAATAAGCTCCAGTGCCTACTTCAGACTATTAGGAAAATGGCTACATTTTCTTGTAGGCAATGTGTGCATATATATTCAATATATTCAATATATCTGTATATCAATATTAAATATATAATTGCTAAAATAATACAATTCATAACTAAGTACATTAAAGTGTTATCCCTTTCACCTTCCACATTTCCCTATTTACTAAAAACACAAGTATGTTTTTCCAGAGTGGTGGCAGGGAGCACAGCCTGAAATGCTACAGGAAAACACTCAAGAAAAAGATAATTTTCAGTTCCAGTTCAGGGCGGGAAAAAAACCCAAACAAAAACAGATCAAGAATGTCCCCACAGTTTGGGTTTGGGATGTTTTTCTTTTGTTGTTGGTTTGTTTTGTTTTCTTTTCTTTTAAAGGACCTCTGTGACAAGCACAGTTTTCCACACAGATTTTGTAGTAGGAAAATACACGGCCCAAAAAAAGAAGAAAAAAACTCGGTTTTTTTGTTTGTGGAGGGGGAAGGGAATAGGGGGAGGGACGAGCTCAAACAAACCCACAAAAACAAAAACCCCCTTACGCCGCCCTCCAGGAATTTTCCACCAAAGCTCTAATCTCTACAGCGCCCCTCACCCCTTTCTTTTTTTTTTCCAGTGAGTGACAACAAAAGTTTCCTGAACTGCCTGACACAAAACACAATCTGTAATGACACGGGCCAACAGGGCCAACAGGCAGAGCCAGAGCCAGGCTTTGGTGGCAAAACCACCCAATTCACCACCGCTCTCCCACCTCCAAACCCCCCCGGCCATGGCCGGCAGCAGCTTCCAGGAGACGCATCTCCGGATAACCCTCCAGGGCCCTGGTTTATACGACATTGTCTTCCTCCTCTATCTGAACATCAACTTTGCCAAAACTTTTTGTAACCCTCTTCCACGTCCATCAAAAACAGGTTTAAAAACTCCTGGTGCTGCAAACCCAGAAGCGTAAGTCACATTTCTTAGGAAGTCAGGCTACACATCTCTGCCAGAAGTGACTTTTTGCATCTCTCCCAACATAGCAAAACAAGGAGAATCCACTCACTTTCAGTAACTGCTTAAATTCAGCCAGTTTCTAGAAATACCCAACCATCAACTTAATTGGCCTAGAACCAGTGGTGTAAAACTGGGCTCCAGCTGTCCTGAATCAGGTACTGAAGAAAAAAAAAAAAAAAGGAAGGAGAAGTTATTTCTTGTATTTGACTGTCAAATCAGCATTTTTGTTCCTCTACTAAAACGCTGATGCAAAAGAGCATTCTGAAAAGGAGGATTTTGAGGATTTTTAATTACAAAACATGAGCATTACTTGTCAAAAAACTAAAATACACATCCATTACAACACTGCTACAAAATAAGGTAAAAAAACTTCTTGCTATATGAACAGGAAAGGTTGTTTTCTGCTGCTGGAGGGTGAAAGATGACTTAAGCACAAGCAGAAATACAATATTTCCTTGAACTAACGTATTTCCATGTGCTTAAGTATTTTTCAACTGCTTTTAACAGCAGTTGTTTTTAGTCCAAGAGAGCTGCAATTTCAGGGAGGCTACGACCAAAGCCTCGACTGTTCAAAACAAAACCCCCCACACCAGACTCTGAAGCAACTTCTGAGCAGCAGCACCATTTGCATCATCGGTTGCAAAACCAACACTTCCCAGTCCTCTCTGGGACAGCTCTGCACAGGGACTGATGCTTTCCAGACTAGACCTCTTGCCCATCCTAATTACTGCTCTTGGGGTCTCCAAGCTGACTCCCAAGAAGGGTGGAGAACTTTGTTCCATGGAAATAAGCAGCCAGCTCAGCCAGTTCAGTCAAAATTCAAACAAGCACTGAAGCTAACTGGATAATTAAATCCAAATGCCACTCCCGAGCCTTTCCAGCAAAAGGGGCGTCACAGGCTGCTCGTTCCCTGTTTGGCTTGGTTTGAGCCAGGAGAGGGTGAAGGATGGATGGCTCTCCCAGGGACAAAATGCCAAGCATCAGGAATCTCATGCCCAAGGGACAGGAAAAATCCTGTTCTCCTGACCAAGCCCTGGCAGGACCTAAATAATCCTTCAGCCTTGTGAGAAGGCAGCATCGAGGGAGCACAGCAAACACCTCTCCAGGCTTTGCCACGGCTCCAGAACAAAACAGCTGTGAGTTGCACAACACCGATGAGGTATCCTCGGAGCTCGGATGGGCTTCGGAGACTCATGGAAACCTTTGTGCAACGTGAGCAGGTTCCTGCTCCCGAACAACCTCGTGGCCCAGCTCCACTCTGGCATGGTTTTGTACAAATTCACTTAAGGTGCTGTGGGTTGACAGGGTGAATTGTGCAACAAATCGCACGTTATCTCCAGCACAACATGGAAACAGGATTATTTCTGCCATGGAAGATCAGGACAAAGGAAAGCTGATTACAGAGACAGCAAAAATGAAACATAAAAATAAGATGTGTTTAGTACTGTCCCTCTGTCCCCAGTGTCCTTTCATCCTCAGTTCTGTCTTTATTTTCACCTATTTCCCTCGGTAGGAAACTCATGTCTTTCTTCTCTACACCACACCAACACTCCAATCCTGTGCTTTTTAAATCAGCTTCTTGTAGCAAAGCTCACTCGATCACACTGCCAGCTCATCCATCCAAGGACCACTTCCAACCAAAAATAATAGATGTTTTTAAAGATATTAATTTCCCAGAGGTTTGGGGGCGGGGGGAAATATCCATAGTCACATAAAAGAGAGGAACACACAGGAGTAGTAAGCCAAGAGCACTCCCAGGAAGCAGGGACCAGTGGAGTTCCAGTGGACAGGGTTTATATTTTTATTGAAATACACTCATCCGTTTTGGCAGGATCTCGTATCAAAACCAGAATACCTCCTTCTCTCATCAAGCTTTCAGTTCCGCAAAATGTTAAGACTCACAAGTCCCAGGCACTAGCAGTGTGAATCCAGGGCATTTGGCCCTTGGCAAAACCAACCACAGAGTGAAATCCAAAAGCCAGAAGATGACACATCTCTCTGCCCTTCAGATGCACGTTGCCGGTGCTGCTACGTGGCTTTGGTGCCAGCCTGCGTGAGGGAGAGAGGAACCTGGGGTTTCAGTCTTGGTACAGCAAGTTCACCGCTCAAAGAGAAGGAAAAAAATTTACAAAAAGGAGAAACAGAAAGCCTGAAGGCCAACACAGACCACCCAAAACAATTCAAGAGTCAGGAGAGAAAGCAAATGAAGAAGGGACAAAGGAATAATTTAGCTGTGTTCAGATGGTCTAGACAGTGCTGTTATTGTTGGCTTCACTAATAGGTCATTACTAAGAGGCAGCTTACGGTAGTTCCATGAAGCTGCTTCCATCAACACTGCAAAAAAAAGCAACAGCTGGATGAAGGCCTCAGGAAGGCCTGCAGAAGTAAAGCGGAGTCCTGTAAAACATGGTGAGTTCTGACTTTGGCCTCTCTCACACACACACCAGGCAGAACCAGGGCTGGGAAGAGTCGGGGAAAAGTCCTGGGCGTTGCAGAAGGGAAGAATATTGTCCTGTGAGTCATTCCTGAGCGAGGCTGGAGCATGTGGCTCCAGGGCCGTGCATACACTTGGATCCAGAGAAAAACCACAGATGTGCCCGCTCGTGGTCACTAAAGATCCCGCTGTGCTTTTCACAGCTGCGATGCTGATAGAGCAGTTTGCCTGTGTAAACTCCAGCAGCACCCTCCCCTGCCAGCATCCACCTCTCCAGAAGGTGATGCAGCCACTGGGGACATCCCCAGGCAGAGGGAAGGGTTCTGTGAAGGCTGACAGGGGATGAAGAGAGGCTGGGGAGCCACACAGAAACATGGTAACCATCAGTAAAAGCCCTTTGAAAAGGCAAAACTTTGAACATATAGTGACAAAAGTATTGAAATGCAATAAAACATGGTGAAAAGAAATATGGAGCCACATGACAGTGACACTGACAACCCTGATTTGGTCTGCAGAGACATCAGCCTTTCATTTTCTCTGTTTTCCTGAAAATATGTGATTTTTGGATCAATTGGTATACAAATTTATCACTGACGGAAGGGAACCTGAGCTGAAAGACAAGACTCAACTCCCTTGGCATCACTCAGTACCTGCAAAGGGCAGTCCCTGTCCTGATGGACTTTCAGCTACACTGTCAGAAGGAAAGGGAGATGAGCTGTTTTTTATGTCTCATTTGATGGACAGGAAACCAAGACAGACAGAAGCCTTGCTCAAGACCACACAAATCTGCAGCCAGAGCTAAACACACCAAAGGAGCTTAAAATCAGGGAGGACTTCACTTGATCTGGCCTTTCTGGCTGTATACAAAGGCCACAAAAATTCATTTAGCAGCCTCTATATCCCAATCTTGACCTGGAATCACACAAAAAAGCCTCTTTCAGAAAGTCTTAGCTTGAAGAGCTCACGCACTTACTGCAATAACCTCTTTGAAACAAATACCTCAATTCCAGTTTGAGCACAGCTTGCTTTGTAGTCTACTCCTTAGATCTGGACACTCCTGTATCTTTGAGATCCCTCTGTTGATAGACACTCCCCATCCTCTGCAGGTACTCACACACTGTGATTTCATCCCCTTTTAACCCTTCTGCATTTAACTAAATGGAAACATACAGCTTCTGCCCCTAGAGAGATACTTCATTCATTTCTGCAGCTCTTTCAAGTTGCTTTTTCTTTTTTTTAATCAAAAGGAAACATCAGAGAACCACGTAATATTCAGTGGCCAAAGCACCCTTTCATGTCTGTTTGCTGTGAGAACAGAGGGTAACAGCAAACTTGGCCCACGTGTTACAGTGAAAGTCCACATCTATCAGACCAGCAGCCACCTGGGTTACCCACTGCCTTCATCACAAGGTCAAGGTCAGAACAGTCCCAGGTTTGCCTTCCTGGTCCAGGGAACAGGACAGCACTCACCCACATGAAAGCAGGTATCAAAGAACTTGCTTGCGAAGATAAATGCTGCCCTTTCTCCAAAAGCCAGAGGAGGAAAAAGCTTGGAGAGGAAGGTAAACCCAGGACCCGGGGTTTCTTCAGTAGCTGCAAACATTGTCAAGAGGCAGGTACAGCCACCAGGATTTGGGCCACGCAGAGGTACCAAGAGAGCAGAGCTGATGACCTCAAGGGTCTTTTCCAAACTAAATGATTCTGATTCTCAGCAGCAGGGATCCATTAGTAAGTAAACACCATCACTGACAGCCCCAGTCAGTACTAGGAAGGAGCCCAGTGAGACAGAGGCTCAAGAGCCTGACTTGGACCATGACAAAAGCCCCCAAGCAAGCTAAGAAGGGACCCAGACACTCTAACAGGCAGATACAAACACTGCTTTGCAACTCACCCCACTTGGAAGGGCTGTCTGTGAATGGTCTGTGGCAAAACAGACTTCTGCCTGCACCCACCTACTGAGAGATGTAGATAAACCTCCACATAAATTCACCCCACATGCACAAAGCATTTTGCCACTGTCTGGAGCTGTGTCCAGAATCTGACAGAGAGAAAAATTACCTAATTACCCTTCCCCAGTCCAGATTGCACTGCAGCAGACACACCAGTGGAGCACGTTCCTTTTGCAAGTCAGCAAAGGCTCACCAGCAGCTGGATCCTGCTGCTGTTCTCCCTCCTGCAACCCCACCCAAGGGATGCCAAGGTCACCCCTGTGTAGGGCTCAAGGGCAGGGCAAAGCCCAGCAGGTCGAACAGAGCAATTACACAGCAGGAAGTGAGGAAAGACCCTCCTGATATGGAGGATTTCTTGGCAGGAGTTTGCTCACTGACGTCTTGAGCTTGGGACACACAGACTCACATAGAAAACCAGCGCTGTGATGTGCTGGGGGTTCTTGAAAGAACGTGTCTCCTTATCAAAGAATTATGATGCTAAAGGGTGCACCAGGTACAGCAGATGATTCATCCTTTACCCGACAAATCCATGGTCAGCTCTTGCTCTCCATCAACGACACCGGTTCGGATTTGTAATTTCACTTGTACCGCACAATCAGTAACTGCTTTGTGAAAAGAAACAAAACCAAACTTAGCAGGGGCTTTTGACAGCTACAGATGTCCGTCACACCAAATGCCCAGTAGAACATTTGTGAGTTTAGGGCATGGCTTATACTACTTCACACACCCCTTTCTCAGGGGTAAAGCTGAGTTCCTGCCTCCTGTTCCCCCTCTACCCCGTGCTATCCCTCAGGTGATCCAGACAACTATTGGAAAAATTGCACAGCCAAATTGGAGACCATGTTTAGATCAAAAACAACCCTTCCTTTTGCATCGCCTTGCAAAAGGGTACAGGAATTAGAGCTCAGGAATGGGCTTGGAAGGAAAGGCAAGAATATGTTTAAAAGAAGCTAAAGCAATTATTTTTAAAATGATAGTTAGCAAAACTGTGTATCACATATATAACTAAATCCAAACACAAACAAGCAAACGCCTCCAATGTAATACAGACATGCTAAGAGTCCAATCACTTAATAAGAGCACTGAGAAAACAGCAAAAGAGACTAACCTGGCACATCATTTCCTATGTTATAGCAGAACATATCTGAGAGCCAAGGTGTGAGGTCATAAAGAACTTGAACTGCCCTCTGAATTTCCCCAGGAAAAACCAAAAGCAAAGGCAAAGCTACTGGGACTGCACCTCAGTTTAGGAGAGGTGAGAGCGAGGCCCTTAAAACCCCGAGTGATCGGTACCTTGCAAACACCAAAACCAAAACATTTGGAATGGCAAGTTTTATCACATGTAAAAGTTTCAGTGGTTAAACCACAAATCATACAAGAAATTTCTCTTGACGAGTTGCGAAGAGCTGTGGCACCATGCCGATGCTCCCTCGTCCCAGAGACTTACCAGGGACTTTTGCAATGGAAAAGGACTCAGGATAAAAAAGGTGTTTGGTTTAGCTCAGCAGGGAGGGAAAGCAAGGTTACGTCTGTGGTTCACCACAACCCTCCACTCCCAAAATAGCCATCCCTCCGACAGCGCCGCGCGCAGTAAAATTCCACGGGACCAGAGCCACCGGCAGAGCTTCCCCTGGCTCTGCGACACCCTGCTCTCCTCCACAGCCCATCCCAAGTCCCCTGTACATCCCCATATGCTCAGAGGGCAGCAAAGCCCAGATAAAAAGCCAGTTTTCCCCCGGATACAGCCCATGCAACATCCTGACAGTCGTTCCCCTTCCTTCTCTCAGCTCTCCACCTCCAGCAGCACAGGAGCACAACCTATGGAGGTCCAGCCACGGCACCCCACACCCTTCAACCCTCCTTGGCTAATGGGGCAAACATCTGGGTTAAAACTGGGTGGCATTTGGTGGGGAGAAGATTTGCTGCAGAGAGCAGAGTCGGAGAAAATAAACTGCTGCCCCTCACATCCAGAGAGTGACTTGGATGCTGGAACAGGAGACGTCCCCTTTGAGTCCAACCATAAACCTAACACTGCTCTTGGACAGACCCGTTATTTCTCACTTGCTTTTGCAGATGAAAGTTAGTCTAGGAGAGCTGCAAGCAGGGGCTAGACCCTTAAAAAGCAAAATTAGCCACATTTCAGAAGATTTTGCATGCCTGTAGCTATGCTGCTCCTCACCACTTCAAAGGTACCAGGTTTCTCTCTCATCCCACAACAAACTTTCGCAAGTTTTTCGCTGAACCTGACCACAAACCCTCATTTTCCTTTAACGGATTAACATAATTAAATTAAACTTGGACCAATTATTCCAGCAGCTTTCCTGCTAAGCTTAAAATTTGCTCCTTCTGAAGAAGGGTTTATGTGCCTAAAAGGCAGCCTGTTTTTTTCCACCTCTGTCATTTGGTCTAATAAAAGATATTACCTCTCCCCACAACCTGTACCTCTCTCTTGAGCACACTTGAAAGGAGAAAAATGTTTACCCAGCAAGAAATGTAACTGGCAAGTTATTTCCCCTGACTGACTCTGATACCTGGAAAGTTATTTGCAGGATCATAAATAACTCGTTCTCCCTCCCAGCCCAGCTACTTCCAGTGCTCAAAGCCTCAGCCCAGAGCCTGTGAACTCCTAATCTATTGCTGCAGCAAAGGCTGCAACATCCCAGATGTGATGCAGGTCCAGTCCCACATCCCCCGGGTGTCCAAAGCACCTTAAACTGGAGCCCTGGCTGCACCAGTTACAGTGCCAGGAAAAGGAGCGGGAGAAATGGGCTCCTTTTATTCACACACCTCTCAAAAATAACAAAACCTGAACTAGACAGCCTGATGTGTCTCATTATAAGATAAAGTGCCGCAATTCAACCTGAATTAATTTTTCTTGAATAGCTCTCAGTATACAGAGAGCAGGTGAAGAGCAATAAGGAAGTGAAGAGCAAAAGTGTTGCCTGAGACTGAGAAATGAGGAAAACACAGCATGGGAGAGCTGAGGCATCAAAGCCTGCGTGCATGGGGTAGGGGGAGTTGGTCTGTTCTCCCCCACTAACTCAGGCAGTTCTCTCTGTTTCCACAGGCGCCCCCAAAAATCGGGTGAATGGGGTTGAATGGCCAGAGCGTGGCTGTGCAAACGAGCCTTCAGCAGGCTGCTGTGCCTTCTGCCAGCCCAGCCTGCAGCCACACACTCTCTGTGAAGTCAATACTACAAACAAGTGGCATTCTCCCATCTCCCACACCTCAGATGACCTTTCTGCTGAAGCAAAAGTCACAATTGCTCCAGCAAAGCACTGAAGACCTAAACCTTTGATTTGTGTGCACGTACCCTGAGCAGAATAGATCAGCCTTCACGGAGTTTTTGTCACCAGAAACACACATGCACGCACACAGCATTTCATAACCACAATTAGGAATGCTTAAATCATTTTTACACAAAAAGAATAAAACCTAAGCAACAAACTAGCTGGTGATTTTTCTACCAACTTTTGCAGGTTTTTTTAATATTACTTTTCCTGTGATGGCACGCTTAAACGCAGCAATTTTTAAACACCTATTGGCCATGGTCCTTCCACTGTGTTGCACTGGAGACACGGACATCTTTTAAAGTGCCATAAGCACTCATTTGATGAAATTACAAAGAGGCCTTGTACCCTCAAGGAGAGGCTGCAGATGGACATGGACTGCAAGCTGAAGGAAGAAAAAGAGCCAGTGCCAAGGACCTAGGCTGGCCCCAAGCTGGCACATGCAGAGATATCCTCTTGGACCCGCAACATCCCCGGGATCCCAGGGCTGCACTGGGCTAGTCCAAGCACTCCATGACACGGAGACGCCAGAAGTCCCCACTTCCCGTCTTGTGGTCTCCACGCAAGGTCATGCAACTTCCCTAGAACATGTCTAGGAGTGAACAGTCCTATGCTGAACTCTGAGACACTGAGCAGACTGTAAACAGGATCCTGGAAAAAAAAGGGCAGACCTGGAACAGACCATCACAAATCACTCCATCCAACACACCTCCTGTGTGGTCTGCCAGAAGGGAATCGATGACATGACTGCAAATTCCCTGCACTTCCCTTGAAAATGCTCCCTCATCCCAATGCATAGAGGAAACACATATAAAAGGAAGAGGGAGAGAAGTGAAACTAATAAACCCTCAACATTAAGCCCAAGTTTCTGTGCATCAGCAAAGCTGTTGCAGCAATTCTTTAACTAACAGGCACCACTCAGCAACACTGAGGGAGACAGACATCACTTCATCCATCTCACCCCAACAGTCAAGCCATAGCCCAGAGCCAGGACCACAACATGATCCTGCCTGGAAGCAGCCTGGCAGATCTAACCCTAGCCAGGACTGGATGCTGTTGATGACGAGGCACGGCAATGACATCTGAGGAAGGAGACATGCACAGCACCTTCCACCCACACAACTGCAAGCAGAACTCCAAACCTGCACAAGGCTCCTATTGATTCAGCTCACATTCCCAAAAAACTTTCACAGTGCCAGTGCTCTCTTCACTACAGAATTCCCGCAGTTAATGCTGCCCCACTGCATCCATTACGTTTGCAGCTGGAAGGCTGAAGGCACCTTGAGCAGGTTCTACCAACCTCTCTGCACAAGAAGCCATCAAATTGACAATCTCCTGAGAACTGGACTGGAGCCAGAAACTCCATCCCTGCTGGTGCTCAGGGCAAGGCTGAACTTTCCTTCTTAAAAAAACCCACATTGCATTGACAAAGCAGTGGCCTTTGCCTTCAAAGTGAAAATGCTTCTAAAAAATTTTGGGGTTTTTCACCAGGGATTTTAAATTGAAATTTGTCATTCTTCATGTTGAAGAAGCAGGTCTGGACTTTCTAACCCCTTCCCTTTTTTTTTTTTTTTAAACTTAGCTTTAAATTAGATCTCTACCCACAAAATCTCACTTCTAGAAAACAGAGAAAGAGCAAAAAGAACAGAGATATAAAGCCAGGATGGGGTAAAAACCATTCTTTGGGGGAGGGCTAAGAGTCAAGGTGTAGCAGTGGCTTCACACTTTTCATTTTTACATTCAAACCACTACCAAACTCTGAATCACGTTTCTACAAGGCTTTTTATAAGGGCAGGCAGTGACAGGACAAGGGGGATTCGCTTCAAACTGACAGAGGGAATGTTTATATTAGATATCAGGAAGAAATTCTTCCCTGTGAGGGTGGTGAGGCCCTGGCACAGGTTGCCCAGAGAAGCTGTGGCTGCCCCATCCCTGGAAGTGTCCAAGGCCAGGTTGGATGGGGCTTGGAGCACCCTGGGACAGTGGAAGGTGTCCCTGCCATCTTTAAAGTCCCTTCCAACCAAAATCATTCCATGATTCTGGATTCTACATAACTGCAAGGACAATCCCTAAATTTACAGGTATTCCTGCACACACCTCCTTTTCTTCTTTTCCTTTTCTAAAGCATCGTTTCAGCCAGCCCTGAAAGGTTTTGGGTGAACCTGTGTAAACACTGCAAGTGTGCAAGTGAAGTGCTCAGCTTCAACCAGGACTCCTCCAAGATTTTTTCTCCTTTCTGGGTCAACAGGTCAGGAAGCCATTTCAGGTGATGAATTTAGGCTTCTCTGCAACCTGTCTCTTCTGGTGAAGGACAACCCAAGTTCAATTAGCTCCACACGCTAATTGGGCACTGACATCCCTAGGAGGCAGAACCTGGCCTTGTTCTTCAATCTGCTGAGCTTTCTCTTCAGCAACACTAAAGAAGAGGAGCAGAAATCCCTACAGTCGCTGGAGCTGCTACTGGCTGGCAAAATGCCTTGTAGACCACTTTGGAACTGGTTTTGTGGTCAATGTTCATTCTACTAGGAGCTTTACCACACTGTGCCATGCTCATAAAGACATGGAAAACTGGCTGAATCCCAAACCCAGCAGTGCTGCTGACAGCAGGGGACACGTCTCGTGCCCAGTGCTTCAGCAGGGATGGGGAGACACCAGGGAATCTCTGCAGCTGTGTCCCACGTGGGACAGGTTACAAGCACAGCAGAATTACAGTTTTCCTGTGAGTAAGGTAGGATTTTGCATGAGTAATGTGTTACGTTTGATGGTCAATGCACAAGAAGTTGAAGAGGGGCTGGGGCTCTCATCACCTGCTCAGGTGACACAACAGCACTGATCTGGTTATTCACACGCTAAAACATCCAAGCAAGAGAGTCCAGCACTTCCAAGTGGTCCCAATTTCTGACATAATTAATTTTCTTTAGGATGAAGTTATTATCTACAGAGATAATATCAAAATCATTACGTACCTCTAGAACTAGAAATCATTCCCACTTCAACAGAGTTTCCCTCAGCACCACAGAGAATCTGATACACAGCTATTCCAGCAGAAAAAGGAGGTGTAAGTAATTGAGGTCACCAATTAAAAAAGCAACATACTCAAGCACCGAAACAGAAAATTCCTTGAGAGAAGAGATAGGGGGAATGAAGATACTCTGCAGAGAAATACAAGGCACACTGGGGACAAGACTCCACCTCAAACATGACCCACCAGATCACATTGACAATAAGAAGAAAATTTATCCAATTTTGGCACCACTAAAATACAAAAAACAAATTAGAAAGCAATGTAATATTCAGCCACATCATCTTAGCAATGTCCCCCACTCTGTTGCAAAGCTTGGCAGTCCCAACCAAAACTAACAGGCTGCAGAAAATTAATTGCTTGAGGGTAATCCAGTTCTTACCCATCTTTCCATCTACATCAGGCCTCCATTCCACTGGTCCCAGACACTTGTACCTTATCCTCCACTCTCAAGCATCCACCCTGCAATAAACATACACAGAGGTTACAGATTAGCTTTGACATGACAGCGGGGTCACGGTCACTTTTCACAAAGCCTCTCCCCACCATCACGTGGGCTGGAGGAAAGAGGAGAAGCATTCAGCAAGGAATGAAGACCAGGAGTGTGCCCTTCCCTACACGCAGGAAAGGTAACACACTACAAACCTGGTACCTTAAAGGTTTCAAAATCTTGGAGTAAACAACTTATACTTGCGCCACAGACCTCCTTGTCTTAAGAGCAGAACATTTTAATTACATTGTATTTTTAATGTGTTTTTACGTTATTAATGTAACCCTAAAGCAATACCATCTTTAACACATTACATTCCGCAGCCTCCCCGTGGGATAACCCTCACTGGGGGAACAGACTGACAGCAGGACATGGAAAGACAGTCCCACAGGCAGCCTGAATCAAAGCAGAAACATAAATTTAGGCCTTCCAAACACCAGCCAAGGTTCCTCAAGGCTGGACCAGCTTTCCTCTGATCGCATGGGAACAAAGCTGAGTGCAGGCTGCTCTCAGCAGCAGTGTCTCCTCATGGGAGGCATGTCCCAGGGAGCCCTTCCAGAGTTTCTGCCTTTAATCTGCCCCCAACACCAGCACAGAAGTGAGTTCAGTTACCTGCCATCCTGCACTTAGCCAAACTTCTGCACCCAGTAAGGCTTGGGGTTTTTTGGCCACCAAGAAACTAAAGCAGACCTGAGCCTGCTGGAGCCAGTCCTGCTCACTAATAAAAACCCACATTTTAGTCTGAACAAAGGCAAAACCCACCTAAAGACAGGCACCTTTTAAAGAATACTGTGATAGAAGAAACCATCAAATACCACTTTTAGCTGCCTGATAGGTTCTCAGATTTCTTGGTCATAAACCTGTGTGATAGTGGAGAAACGGAGAAACACCTCAAGGACTTGAGCAGACTTGCGCAGGGAGTAAGACATTCCTGTCCTGCAGTCACTGCAGGCTGCCCCAAAGTCAGTGAGAGCCAGGACACTGACAAGGATGCTGGAGTGTTAAATAGGATGCACTGGTCAGAAACGGGAGGAAAAGGCACTTGGAAAACCCCCTGGCTCGGTCAAATCAATTTGAAGGCAGCAGCAGATCTGAAGTGGAGCAGGAACGATCGCAAGCGCGGATTAAAACGTTTCTCTGCAGCCCTGGTGCCTCGGTGCTGGCGAGCAGGAGGATATTTATCCAACCTATTTTGAGAGGGACGAGCAGGAAGGGAAGGCGATAAGAGAGCAGTGGAGACGTCCATGTGCCCCTGAGTGCGTTGTTCCTTTTGCTGCTGCAGCTTCCTCTCAGGACAGCACCGATCAGCCTAAGAGCACAGGGCCACCAGGGACTCTGCTCTGTCCATTTTCAAGACAAAGGGGGAGCCAAGGAAGCAACCAAAAGGCTTGAAAGGTTAAAAATCCTACCTTGAGAACGAACTGGTCAGTCTATGCAATGCTGAATCAAGAAGGAGCAGAAAACCGTCAAGAAAGCAGGGTAAAAAATCCATCTGATCGTAACAAGAGCAGGAAACAGCCCAAATCTTCACTTTTGCTTTCAAAATTGATGTGACACTTCCAGCAATTAAGCTGCGTGCATAGTTTGCACTGAGGGCCACAGGCAGATAGCCTGGATTAACTGTAAATTCCCAGGATAGCCCAGGTTAACTCTCCTATCAGTGTGACAGATTTTTCTAATGGCTTTCTGGAGACCTTCCAGACCTTTCCAATCCATATCTAGTCACGAAAACACGCACCTACAGGAACTGTGCAAACGAACCCTGGAAAGAACAGGCGACCTTTCCATCAGCAGAGCCCTACCCTGTGCAGTTCTCCATCACCGCTGCCACAGCAAACCCCTGAGACGCCACTGCCCAGCTCCCGTGAGCAAACCAGCCCCTGCACACAGGGCAGGAAACCTCCGTGGGTACACAACAGAAAAGAAGGTTTTCTGTTCTAGCAGATCTCTTCAATCCTGAGGACAGCCAGCCTTCAAATGGGACTGCAAACACCGTCGATTTCCGTAGCTTCCCAAAAATACATACCAGCAGCTTCCTGTTACAGAAGGGCAAATTCCTGTCTCTAGTACAAATTCTGTCCTATTATTATGTCCCTTAAAAAACAGGGAGGGGGAAAGGGGAAATAATAAGAGGGCAAAAAAAAGGGAAAATCCTTTCCCTATCGATGCAATTCCAAGCAGCTCCCCCTTCTCCTCCCACTAAGCTCCCTGATCAGAGTCTTCAAGTGCTGGCAGTTTGTGACAAAAAAAACAGTGATTATCTGAAACTGGGCTCCCACTGGGCACTGCACTGCTCCCACAGCCCACAGAACTGTGCAAATCTACCCGAAATCTCCCTGGTAAGCACCTGCCGAGCAGACAGAGAGCTCAGCAAGGTGTTGGCTCCCCGGGATGTTGGGACGATGTACTCGTATTCCAGGTTTGTGTCGTGCATCCAAGAGACTCTGGCTGCTCCAGCCTGCTCAGGGAACTGCTGGAAGTTACCTGAACTGCAGGGAAGCCCAGTACAGATGCTCTCATGGAGGGGAAAAGCAGTTTTGATTTGTCTGAGGGGAACTTTGCAGGCAGAGTGGTTCAACTTTGTTATGGCTGCATGAGTGCAGCGTATGAATAAATACGTGAGAGCTGTGAGGAAGGTTATTCATCCACTTTGAAAATTAATCCCAGTTCTTCCCTTTTCTTCCTATACTCCTGGCTAGGAAGGAATTAAGCAAGACTGAGCTCAAGGGAGACAACAGTTCAGCTATGACATGTTTGTATACACATGACTCCTGCCTCTGTAGATCCAAGTTACAGAAAGCAAAGCAGGGGAGGAGAGGATGGAGAAGTGTGATTTTTTCCCTGGATGTAAGGGAAGGCAAAATAAGTGTCTAGAAGACTTACTGGGAGGAAGGATGTAGGATGAGGGTTAGGAAAGCAGGAAGAATGCAGTCCAGCACCAAGAGCTGGAGTTACCTGCAGTCTCCTCTTGATTTGATATGGGATTTACAGCTGTTCTTACCCCAAAAGGGCTGTTCTCACCCCACAGAGGCTCAGCATCCACCATAAAACATGGACTTCAAGTCAGGATGTCTTGCCTCTCCTGCAGCACAAGCAAGTGGCATCTCCCTCTGCAGTTTATCATCCCCAGGTTTCCATGGAAAGAAGCACCTGCTTATTCCTGCCTGAGCACCACTTAACACTTTGGTTTGAAGGTGTAGGGACACACCACTGTAAAAAAAAGTAATAATAAGCCACAGTTGCCCCTGAAATAGGGCTCGGCTGGAAAGCTACTCGAACTAGCATTGCTAAAATTGGGACTTTCCTTGTTTTTTCAAGCAGCAGGGAACATGTTGGGCTCAGAGCGTTTAACAAGCAAGAGTCAAGCGGAAAAAATCTCTCCTTTTTAAGAGTTGACCACATTAACTTTCAGCAAGTTTCCGGGAGTCCTGCCAGAGCACTGGAGTTTTGTATACTACAGAACTGTTAAAAATATTATTGTAAATGTTATTTTCAAAAAGCTTCAGAGGCCAGGACTGGGGTAGTGTTAAAAACAACAGCAAAGCAAATGAGATTGTTTTAATGGTGAGAACACAAACGTATGTGTGCTGATAGCTCAGGCAGCGTTCAGGCTTGGCAAAGAGGGATTCAAAGGCAAAGGGAGAGAGGTTGGACTATTCCAGGTTTTCTCTGATCATCCCAACCTCATCCTTATAGTTTTCTCTAGACACTACAGAATATTAGACCTTCCGTACTTAGAACTGCCCTGGAAATTGGATCCATATTTTAGGATACATAAAAGAACAGCTAAATTTTGGTACCACTTCAGATACATAAGGCCCTGCCACACCAAAGGATGTTTCACACAAGGGAAGTAAAAAAATAGCCATTTAAGACCATACATCAATGTAGATGTGGCACTTAGGGACATGGTTTAATCAGGGACTTGGCAGTTCTGGGTTAATGGTTGTGCTCTTGGTGATCTTAAAGGTCTTTTCCAGCCTAAATGATTCTGTGATTCCATGTTCATGAGCATGCAACTGGGATGGCCTTTTTGCAGCCACGTGTGTAACCAGCCCAGGTTCGCAGGTGTATGTCCCTAGAGAGCTCAAGGGACAAACTTCATGAGCCCTGATGGGCAGGAAAAACCTTCCCTGCTCAGGCTGCTAAGCAAGAAGTGACATGCAGAGACCATGGCTCACGGAAGGAGCCAGCCAGCACCCTGGGAATTATGGTGCGTGAAACCCAACAAGCAATTCTATACGAGTACCCACCAGCTGAGGTTTCTTCTCCCCAGTTTTGGGCAGGACACCCCAAAACTGCTTAAGAATCTTCTTCACAACCTGTGTTGCTGGGAGATCTGTGCTTAAAAGCGTCGTGCACAGGGGAGGATTCCTTCAGTCAGTGACCCAGCCGGTGCAGCTGTACTTGACAGCTGCTTCTGCAGAAAAATCTCCTGAGCCATCCTGTTCATTCCAGCACGATGTGTACGCAGAATAAGAGCTTTAGTACCTGCCTGAGTCCTGCTGTTAAGTTCCATGACAGCCCTTTAAAGAAGCCACTGAGATCTTAAAACTTCTCTCTCAACACATCCTCTTCTCAGAAATTACTTCATAAATGAAATGTTCCAGACAGCATGTTCTGGTAAGTTATCATAGAATATTTTGGGTTGGAAAAGATCTTAAAGATCATCTAGTTCCAGCTCCCTGCCATGGGCAGGGACACCGTTCCCTAGCCCAGGTTGCTCCAAGCCCTGTCCAACCCAGCCTTGGACACTTCCAGGGATGGGGCAGCCACAGCTTCTCTGGGCAACCTGTGCCAGGGCCTCCCCACCCTCACAGGGAAGAATTTCTTTCTAATGTCTAATCTAAATATCTCCTCCTTCAGTTTAAGGCCATTTTCCCTTGTCCTGTCACTCCATGCCCATGCAGTAAGTCCCTCTCCTGCTCTCTTGCAGCCCCTTTAGGTAATGGTATTTTTCTCAGTTAGTTCCTTTTCTTGCTTTACAGTAATATTCCTTTTACCAAAGTCAGTGAAGTAATCAGTAACGTACACTGGCATATTAAATAGCTTTGATTTTTCATACAGATCTCAAACTTCTGGAAATTCATAAAACAAAGAAGCAAATCAAAAGGATTAGAAAGGACTTTTCTATCAGCAAAGGTCAGACAACACAGCCCTATCAGGTCAGAGTTAATCTAGTCTACATATAACAGACAAGTCAAGCAAAGCAAGCATCCAGAGAACACACGTGATCCCCACCTGTTTGGGTTTTTACTTCTGTCAGGGTGTGCACAGCACAGAACTGTGTCTCTGCTGAACTCACACTTGTTACAGAGGAGCCACCTCGCCCAGCAACTGCTGGAGATGAACCAATTTGCAGACAACTCGATTACACGCCAAAGCCCGCCTCACTCCCACCTGACACTGTGCCTAAATGCAAGTTTTCAAATCAGGCACGGAAGCGACCCAGTCTAAAGGATCCTCCTCTCCTGCAACCCTGAACATTCACCTCCCCAGATGAAGCTTAGCCAGGATTATTTAAATACACAGCCCTGCCTGTGAGGATGAAGGCCTGCAGCTAGAGGAAAGCACTCTCCTACATCATTTTCCCTTTTACAGGGCAAAATCCTGTCCTCAGGTAGTTCTCTGTGCACTTATGAATCAGAGGGAAACCCTGATGCCAGTTACACCTATAGAAACTCTCTGATTCCAATGAACATTCCCCTCTAAGTGAACACAGCAAAGGGAAAGGTATTTCTACATATAACATAAAAGCCAATGCAGAAGAATGTTGTAATTTCTTCCTCCTGAAGGTTTTCATGGCCTTATTTTTGTCTTTCTCCTCAAATGACCGAAGACTTTGTGGGAGGGAAATTAAAACAAAACCATGTATCCGGAAAAGTGAAGCTTCAGGCCTCTTTCTTCCATGTTTCTGAGGAAAACAAGAAGAAGAAGGAGCAGAAACTAAAAAGAAGGAGTAGATAGTATTTCAGATGAAATAAGCCATCAGAAAAGATTTTGTCTCAGAGAAAAATCTTTCCTGGGAAAAGCAATTGGGAGAAAAGCATCTGGTATCAGAAGAGTCTCCATGAAAGAAGCTTTACACCAAAGAGCTGCAAAGCCAGCATTGTGCCATGGAGAAGCCAGCCTGAGAGCTGGCATCTGCACCTGGGACTGGGATTCCCAGTTCTCCATGAGGATAACGGCAGGCAGAAAGCAGCCCTGTCTCTGCAGCTTTAACCTCTACAAGTATCACATGCGTTACAAATTTTATGACCGGTCCAACATGTTCCAGTGAGGATTTTAACACTAATTGACCAAGCTCCGGACTGGGAAGGAGGGAGCTCCATCCTATGCCCTTTGTGGGCTGCATGACACACTGGCAGGATCGGGGCTTTGAAGCCCCCGTGCCACCTCCCTCAGTCACCCCACCTTCTCGCTGACCCACTTTCTCCCACTCGCAGCATCCCCCTGAGAGCACTCGGGATAACACACCCGTGTCTCCCGGGAGCTGTCCTACCAGCCTTTGTAATCCAGCATTTACCCTCAGCCTGCCACGATCGATAGTGCCTGGCAGCCATCCCCCTGCACAGCTTCCTCTTTAACAAGCCACAGCCTCACCCCCGCAGCCTGTCCAGATTTTATTGATCCCAACGAGACTTTCCGATCGACTGTGAAGCCGAGGGCTCAGGACTAATTGACCACTCTCTGCTCTCTCAGCAGCTACCTGGTTGTTTTGCTCCTTCCTCGTGGGATGAGAGGCAAAACCTCCACGGCACACAGGGGGACCAGGGCCAGAGGACAAGTCTCCAAGAGCCACCACAAAATTTGACAGGTCCTTCCCTTGCTCATGCCACTTCTGCCATGCGGCTCTGGATTGAGATGAGAACAGAGGAAGAAGCCAGAGCTCAGTGTGTGCTTAGTGGCAAGCAAAGATTAAAAGACATGCTGTGGTTTTGGGCAGAAGGACCGTGTTTCTGCATAGCCCCAGGACTGTGCTGTCTCCACAAGCTGCTGGCTCGTGTGTGCTGTCAGTGGGGTGGTGATGGGGTTGTAAAACAAACAGCAGGAGCAGCTTGCACAGAGGTTTTGTCCTCCTTGTCCTCTGGACTTGCAGTATCACACGAACTCAAGTGCACCTGCCTTCGTGGTAAAACACGAGCCATCAGCAGTGCAGGAACCAGACTGTGAGCACACGGCCACGTGCTCACAGAGCCCTACAGGTCTGTAAGGCACACATATTGCCTGAAGCTCAGAGCACTCAGGGCCTCCCAGATTTGCCCTGCCTCTCCTGTCAGCCCTTCCCCATCCCAATTTCACAAACCTGTGGTCTGCAGAGCCTGAGCACAGCCTGTTGCTTGCTCCATTGCACACAAGGCAGCTTCCAGAGAAGAAACCTCGAGTTGCCCAAGCTCTGCCATCACCCAACAGTGACCTGCTCCCCCAGTGCAAGGCAGCGGCTTGTGGCTGCTGCACTGACTCTACTTCATTCCCCAAGCCTGGTGGAGGAAGAAAAGATGATGACACTGAGGAAAAGGCATATCTTGCCTCTAAAATCCTGCTCAGGGCATTGCAGAACTTGGGAGTGAGAGCATGACAGCTCACCAAGGCCAAGGGCAGTCTGCAAGGGAGGCAGCATGATGAGTAATTTCCTCTCCCACCACGTCCAGACTGGTGCAGTGCGATGGAAAGTCACTGCAGGCCCTTTGTCCACCTCAGAGCAAGGCTGAAGACTTTGAGAAAAGAGAAGCCCATCACCCTCGAGAGACCACGAACCAACCCCGCACCACCAAGGCAGACACACAACACCTCTGAACTGGCAGAGCAGCTCCTCAGCTGCTCTGAAATCAGGTCACTTAATAGGCACAGTGGGGAAGCAGTCAACTACTTTTAGAAGACAGCTCTGGAGAAACACAGTCCAGCTCAATATTGATTCCCACGGCTCCGTTACAGACAGACAGAATTAATTTCCAGGATGGAAAGAAACATATGCCTGCATATCAAAACAAAATGCAGAAGCCTTTCCAGTTCTCCGGCTGCATTTCAATGGAAACCAGAAGGCTGTCATGATAGAAAGATTTCAGTTTTCTAATGAATCCTCCCTGCTGAGAGTTTAATGCTGCTAATTGATGAGGAGAAGTGGTGTCCAGACAGCGCCTGCAATTCCTTTTTTACATCTTTAGGCCAAGTTCTCTCTGAATTAAATTATAATAAGGCAGATTTGCTCCCTGCATGCACTGTGCCCTGCTCCAACTCCCTCCTCCCTAGATGTCTGGTTGAAGGAAGGGAGGCGAAGCCCATGTCAGAACTCTTTACAAGTGTTGGAAGTTTTCCTGGAAAACGTCATCTGTGATACTGTCACTTCCACAGAACATGCCAAGAGAAAGACCACTGGTGCCAGGGACACTGCCTGTACCATGAAACACCCTCCATGGATCAGGGAGAGCTTCTCCCCATGCCACAGAGCAATCTCTCGGCCAAGAGATGTCCCGTAACACTTCCAGAAAACCACACAAAATGTACCGTGGTGTCAGGAAATGGATCATCAGGCCCCAGGGGCCCAACACGGTGCCACCACCAGCAAAAAAGATGTTACTGGTGCAGAGCGGGGCTGGCTGCTCACCTGCACCACAGAATGGTTCTTGTCCTTAACCCTGAATATTGATCTCACACTGGTGTTGACCACGAGACACCTTTGGAGCCAGAGGAGTGATCCTAAGTTCAAAAGCCAACCCAGCCTCAAAAGGAGAAGGCAGCTCAGCTCATGCCTGGATAGGAAATTTCTGCTCCCATCCCCTGCTTGTGTTGAGCACATGCTCTAGTTCTTCCCTGAATTAGTTAAGGGCAGAGTTTGTCCCTTTATACTCAACATTCAACGATTTCATCCTGGGAGATGCTGAGTGCCCTGAGCTGCAAATCAAATCAGGGAATGAGAAACAAAAACCAGTCCATGTGCACGAGGCCGTGCTGTGGTTACTAAGCAGTAACAAACGAAGCAATGTTGATGGTCCCCAAGCTCTGGCCTGACACTCCAGCACTGCTCTGTTTGCCATAGCAATAGCATTTCCACCTGCACCTTTCTGACATCTCCTGTGGGAGCCTTTGCTGTCATAGATCATGGCCAGCCGAGCCCAGGCCAGCTGTGCAGAGGTCCAGTTGGCTGACCTCTCCTTTCCAAAAGGCTTCTATTTTTTTCCCCCCTCTATTATTATTATTAGTTTTCAAGCCACCTACATAAATATGAAGTAAAATTAGCTTATTCCTAGAACGCTCAAAAAAGACAAGCCCGAGCCTGCCCAAACTGACGGCAGCTTAACGGGAAGGCTCCACGCAGGCAGAGAACGTCAAGTCCAGAGCTCTTGGCCCTTCTACTCCAAAATCCCACTGCTGCAAGCAAGGTGTGCACGTGCAGGTGGAGTCACATGCAGGCAGAGTCCCTCACCTGCACAGGCTGCCTGCTGCTCGCCCACAGCACCCCGAGCAAGCTGCTCCTGTCTGCCCAACATCCTATTCATGAACACACACCAGGGAGAAAAGCTGCGCGCCAGCAGGGAGGTGGACGAGATGATCTAATAGGAGCTTTTCCATCTCTTAAGTTTTATGCTTAGTCACAGGATAAATATCTCCCACGTTGTAAAGAAACACGCTGGCTTCGCTTGCCTGCTTGTGATGGGAGAGTGTTGCCCTCTGAAGACATTTTGTTTTCCTGCTGCTCACGGAATTACAGAACGCTTGGGGTTGGAAGGGAGCTCTGGAGATCTTCTAGTCCAACCCCCCTGCCAGAGGAGGCTCACCTAGAGCAGGTTGCACAGGATCACGTCCCAGCAAGTTCTGAATACCTCCAGAGACAGCTAACAGGACCTACCCAAGGAGAGTTAAGCAATAGCCTGATTTTCAGCTTCAGTGAGCTGTGAGGCACCCAAGGAGGTCCCCTAATTCCAGTCCCACAGCCACAAACAGTGCAGGAACCTCATTTCTCTATGATCAGAGTACTTGTGCTCCTCTGAGCATTCAAGCCTGATCCTGTCCAAGGTGGAAAGGTACTTCATTTACTTTTGCAGAAAGCAGTTGGCAAGAGAACAGACAGCAAACATCCAGGTCAAGCCTCCTGAGACAGGCTGTCAGGAAAAAGCTCAAAAAACCCCAACCACCCTAGAAAGGGAAATGCAAGGAACCAAAGGTGTTGGGGAGAAGAGACTCCAATGCAGCTTAGGCTATTTGCATTGGCATTGGCATTGATTCATGCCACAACAGCAGCAAGGCTCTCTCTCAGTTTTAAAATGCCCAAAGAGTGCAGGGCTTCCACTAGAGACCATCCTCACACATCATCCAAAGAGCACCTGAGAGCCTCAAGACCACAGATATGAAAATTTCACCATGCAAGGAAAAAAAATTTACCATACAAATCATAAAGAAGACCCCACAGCATAAAAAAACGCCCAAAAGCCACACAATCTAAATATCTCCTGCAACAAGACAGACACCAAGGGAAGAGGAAGCAACTCGGGAAGAGGTGTAGAAGGTTTTACCTCATTTTCTAGTTCAACTGCTGGACAACGGGCTAACCCCGAGCATTGCCAATTGTCACAGAATTCAGTGTTTTTCATAAGAACCTGGTTCTTGGAGTCACATGATTACATCAGAATCCACACTTCCCTTTTTTTTTCTGTTAAAAAGAAGTACTTGCAGATGTCAAAAGTTGAAGAAGTGTAAGCCATGTCTGAAGTGCTCAAACAAGAAGAAACAGAAACATCTATTTCAAAAGAAATAAATCACTATTTTTTGGAGGAAAGAATGTGATCCAGGATTCCTTTTCCCCAACACTACACACTGGAAATCCTAGACTGGACAGGGAATGACTTAATTTTGGGGAGAGGCAGGTTATTTCAACATCTCCCTCTGTAAGTTACAGATGAAAAAACAGAGTTTTCAAAGCAACCCCTGCCTAGAAATTAGGCAGCCCCTCTGGGGTACCCTGGTTCTGGCTTTCCTAGTCAGAAGAGCATTATGCATTGGGGGATGATATCAAGGCACAGCAGTTAAAAAAAAAAACAATACAGCAGAACAGCTTTCCAAATTTTGCTTCCACTTCATTTACGCAGCATCAAGCAGGGTAAAGCCATGGAATTCAGCTAGAGCAGCTCATCTGCAGGTACTCTCTGCTCACCAAAACTACCAGATCCACAGCTGCTGGTGGATCTTGCCCAGCAGAAGTACCTTATGGTAAAACTTAGTCTCTAAATGAGGACTTGGCCTTCTGACAAAGCCTGTGTTGGCTCTCCCAGAGCTCCTCCCGTGCTGTTGCTGAGCCTGGGGCAGGGTCACCATGGCACTACAGGCAGCTGGGCTGCAGCTGCCCACCACTTAAGAGAAACAAACTTTGGCCACATGTTCAAATATTCACGGGCACCACAAAGAGCAGAAGGCTTCAGGTCACACTTATTTCCTATTTTTGTGTGGAACAAAACTACTAAGATCTAGAAGACTTGGACCTATGGCGGGCTGTGCTATGCATTGAATACATTACATCCATGGAAAAAGAGGGTAAAGACTACACTTCTGATTAAATCAGTGGTCTTTACCCATTCTGTCCAAACTAAGTGACTACACTTCTGATTAAATCAGTGGTCTTTACCCATTCTGTCCAAACTAAGTAAGATGCAGGGAAATTAAAAGGAGGAGGAGGACATGAAGGGCCTCAGCAGTTGTGGAGCACACAGCAGCTTCTGGCACAGGGTGCTTGTGCAGGCAGCAGCCCCAGAGCCAAGCCCAGGGGGTAGCATCCATCACCCTGACTTGAGCTCAGCCGTGCCATTCCTCGAGCTCCAAGGATTTGCTTTTCATCAGCTTTCCTTCAGAGACAGCAGCAAGTTGGCTCCTCCTGCTCGCAGCGCGCGCACGGGGCAGAGAAAGGAAACCTCGCTGCTCCCGCTGGCAAACGGCTCTGGGTTTCTGTATTATCTCATCTTTGAGATTACAAGGAAGTGAGCACAAACCTGTTCAGTCACGTTGTTCCTGCTCACCCCTGGCCGAGGGCAGGGCCATTGCACTGCTGTGTTCCTGCTGTTCCCAGCGCAGACCTGCTGCTCCTCTGCAGCCCTCGGGCAGCTCCAGCCCCGTCCCTCAGCACACCGGGACAGCTTCTGCCTGCCCTGGCTGCAGAATTTAACCCAGCCAAGCACCAGCTGAGATCCTGCACAGCATCAGAGGTTGGTCCACAGCTATGGAATTCCTGAGCTCAGCCACCACGGCTGCACAGTGTGTAACACACCAAACCCTCGCTCCTCCCACCCCTGCAAAGGATGGGCACCCCAAATCCACCGCTCCACAAACCTCCCTATCCAAACAATACCTTCTGCCTACTGAGAATTTCCCCTCCCTTCTCTCTGTCCACTCTCAGGTGCCTGCAAAGGGTGGCTGGACTTGGGTAAGATACCACAGAGGCTGCTGCTACCTGGCTGCAGAGATGTCAGAACACCTGGGGACCTCCTGCCCTCTGAAGCTGTCACAGAGCTCTGATTCTCCTCTGCTTAATGCTAATCGTGCTGCACTTGGTTCTTAGGGATGTCAGTGCCGCTGCTTTTGGACTGCACAGAAAAAAAAAACCCCAGAGAGTGAATCAAGGGTCTACACATAAATTAATAAATATTTTTAAAATAATAATCAGACCAACCAAACACTAAAACACCTCTTGCTAAGACTCCGCCCTGCTGCCTTACTGTAGAACCAAAGTCCTCTATTTGTGCAAACATGATCAACAAAAAAAAAAGACAAATTGATGCAATTATGGTTTTGTTTGCAGAATTTTCTCTGTATCTCCTTCCCCGGAGGGGTTTGCTCTAAAAGCAAAGTCCCAGCCATAATGTTTCTATCCTAGCTTATTTAGGAGGAGAAACCCAGCATACAGCTCTGCAATATTAGTAGTACCTTTCCCCTTTTTACACCAAACCACGACTAAATGAGACAAGCTACGAAAGCTAAACAGACATGGAAGTTACAGGTCCTTTTCTTTCATCCCCTTTTTCAAGCAAAGTAAGTGTTTTCTTAGCTGAGCTCTGAAAACCAGATCACACACACAAAGAAATGAGTTTGGAAATCCCCCTTCCTCCACCCCCACTGCTATTTGCTAAGGAAACCAGATGCCCAAAGCCAGCCAAAAAGTGATCTCAGCCATTCTTAAGAGAGCCTACAGTGCATTTTCATGAGTCATGGAAAGCAACAATTCGTTGCTCTGGTAATGCTAGGTAAGCAACTGGTCATCCATCCCCAACCAGACTTTCAGCAGTAAGTCAAAGAGCAGCCCGTGTCTTGACAGGTTACGTCAGAGACAGCCCCAAAATAGAGCCTTGCAGCAAGTTACCGCGCAGGAGGTTTTATGGGAAAAGCCACAAAGCGTGTCCTATGAAAGCATTTAGCACAGCACTCAGCAGCCAGGATGCCCCATGGCCCTGACCCGGGGGTGTTACCAGTGCTCCACCTCCCAGCTCCTGCTCTCGGAGCAGGCAGAGATGTGAGTGGAGAGGGGAGTGACAGATGGAGGCAGGGACAAGCAAGAAGGCAAGTGCCATACCTATGCTTTTCCCACAGCCCCATGGTTCTTTAAGATATGCATTTACATGTATGATTTCCCTACCATCCTCTTTGGGCTGGGGAGGCTCCTGCCAGGGGCACCATTCCAAGCCCCTGGTGACACTCCTGAACATGGCCACGAAGGTGGTGTGATGCAGGTTTGGGAAATCCAGCCCAAGACAGCTCAGGGAGGTGGCAGGTTCCCCATGCAGCAAGGGGAGATCCTTTCCAACACATCCCATGTTCTTCCACAAACACTTCCCACTTTCGTCACCTCCTGGTGATTCCCACAGCAAACACACATCCATTGCTGCCTGGGAAGCTCCCACGGAGGTGAGACACCAAACTGCACCTCTCTGGCGATGTGTGGTATGAAAGGCAAATCAGCTTCCCAGGTAATGATGATCCACGTACGGGAAGCCTTGCTCCATCTCATCCAGGTTTAGTGTGCCACACCAGCTGCCTGGGGCAGCCCCACTGGGTTCCTGGCAGGGAAGTTCTCCAGCACAGGATTTCCTGGGCATAGACCAAGACTGGAACTAGCTCACCCCCAGTTTCGTCTGTCCTCATCCGGAGAAGAAGACAGTTACAATCTTCAGCAACTTTTGTGACAATTGTGAAAACACATCCTCTCCCCTTACAGCCCCATCCCGAAGCCGACCAGGCTCACACCAGATGTTAGTCACATCTGTTATGCTGGAGGTGAAGTTGCTGAAATGTTGGAATGATTAAACAAACATTTTCTCTCTTTTTTCTTCAGCCAGGTAACACAGCGACACACACTGTGCAGTTCTTTAACATCCCAGCATCCCGGGGAGGGCACTGTGGAGAGTCTCAGCAAGCACCCCCAACCCAAACAAATATAGGCAAGAACGAGGGTGGTTCCTCAAATCCTTCATCTCAGCCAAGCAAGGTGAAGCCAAGCCAGTCTGCAGACAGAGACCATCATCAGGGCACGCAGAAAACAACACAGCTGCCCTTTCATTGGAGCCACTCATGACTCAAATCAGCATCCAGCAGCACTTCCTATTCCCTGGGAGACACAGCCAAAAGCGACTCTGTCACAAGAGGAGCAAGCAGACCTCAGCCCAGGCCACCAGGGAAGCAGATCCAGCCAGCCAGCAAAGCCACCAGGAGCCATCCTAGCAGAAAACTGAGGATGCGGAGTGGGACAGAGCACTGGGTTGTGTGTTTCCACATCCAGAGAGCCGTGATGGTCCACTCCCAGCTCCAACACCCAGCAGGCTGCAGCAGATGTCAGCAGGGCTTCCCCTGCTGCCACCCTCAGAGGAGGAGCAGCTCCTGGGGGTTAACAGGAGCCAAGTGCAGAGTTTTTCAGTGCAAAGCCAAGAAATGACCAAGACAGGACTTGTCCCACCATGACTCTACCACGGCACTGCAGCCACAGCCACCATTCAGAGGGAACACACAGTGAGAGCGCCAAAAAGATGCTTTTCCCTGAGGTTTTCCCTCTGGCACAGCACAGCACAGCACAGCTCAGGAGCAGCTCAAAGGCACCCTGCAACAACATCTAGAGCTGGACCTTGACCCTTTCTATAAAACCAGTGATGCAATAAGCTAAGCACAGCTCAACACAGTCTGTTTATCTCTTTTACTTGCTACCAGCACCATCCAAAGAGAAATAACTGGAATATCTTGCATATTTCTCTAATGACTCTTGCAACTCTGTTAGCACCAGCACCGAGGGACTAAGACCAAGGAGCAGCCAATGCATTCCACTGGTTTATTAACCAGAGGGGGCTCAGATTTCCCAAAAGCCACTCTCCATGCTGGAATCAGCAGAAGGATTGCAGTAGATGGATCAGTGCTGTAGTTTAGTGCTGAAAGGCAAACAGAAGGCATGGAGGCTGCAGTGTGAACACCTTGCATCAGCAAGGAAAGCTTTCCAGGAGCTTGGCCCAGCCTGGGATCTTTACTGAAGGATGCTTCATCAACTCAACAACACAAGCCCTGCTCCACAGCTCCACAGCTTCACACTACACCAATGCCTGATCAATCTCAGCAGAAGGAAGCCCAAATCTCTGATTTCTGCCTTCCTTGTACTGGTTATTCATCACTGACACACTCCCAAACTGCTCTGCCCCACAGTCCCAGTCCACATACCTCCCTGCAGCCACACACTCCCACAGAAACTTCAGAGTTATCACCCTGGTATAGATAACACTTTTATCAGCCCCCATCAGCATCAGCCAGCTATAGATAACAGGGTTATCAGCTGCCCTTTGCAATGACACTGCACTGACCCTGCAGAAAAGGGACAGTTCCCCCCAGGGCACTCCCCAGGTAGTGACAGAGAGGAAGAGATGAGAGGCTGAGAGGAAGGGGTTGTTTAAAAGAAGGTTTCTCTGCATGCACTCTCACCTTTTCTGCTCCTCACCTTCACCACCAGTGATAACAGGCCTTACCCTCACACATTCTCCCCAAACCATTTAGCCTGAACAAGTCTTCCTTATCAAACCACTGCCTCATGCAGGGGATGTCCCAACACTTAAATCTGTATTGGGGCAAGATATCCCTGTTACCAAGAGCTGGTGAGAGCCAGACATGCCCATCACCCTGTGTCCACCACCCTTCTGCAGGATCCTCATGGCTTGGAACAGAACATCCCTGTTACCACCTCTGCTCAACGACAAAAACCCTGAAAACAAGAGGCTGTAGCACAAAAGTACTGAGCAATCCAAGTAATCACCATCCTCATCACAATGACTTCTACGTAGAGTCATAGAATGGAATAGTTCAATTGAAAGGGATCTACAACGATCACCTAGTCCAGCTGCCTGACCACTTCAGGACTGAAGGACAAGGACAACCTCAACAAGGACAACCTCAACAGATGCACCACAGCAGCAGCACCTTCCCCTGCCCCTCTGAACCAGCAGCAGCAGAACGTGTAGCACAACACAGGGTTCACACAATGTTTGTGCCAAGGACAGTCATGTGCGAAGTTTTCCACGTTCTCTTGGGGATTTGGGGGCACTTGGAAGTCACTTGCACACGGACAAGTCAAACATAACCACATAACCACTACAAGCCAGTCTTAGTTGTAGAGGAACACTCAAAGCATTGCAGGGGCCACATGCACCTTTCAGCATGGATGGATTTAAGACATCCCTACCTCCATCACAAAGACTTCTTATCTCACAAATTATTTTCCCAAAGCACTTGTACAAAGTCTTTTTCTCCCTCTGAATCACCCAGCTATCAATCAGATGACTTTTTGCTACTTTAGCACGCAAGCTCCTGGCCACAGTAGTTTTGCAGAGCAGCTCTAATCCACCCACCCAGGGCTGTATTTTTCAAGCAATTTGGTGTTTAATCGCTACCTGAGTACTTGATCCATCCTCCCTCTGAGGACCTGGCCTGAACACATGCTGTTTACACAGCAGCCCACGCAGGAGCTTGGCCAGCTCCTTCCAGGATCTGGCCCGGGCTGCCGGGCACGGCACGCTCTGCCAGCCGGACTTTGTCCCAGGCAGCTCCCGAGCCAAACCCTGGCTCAGCTCCACCCTGCTTCATTGCTCTTACGGCTCGTTCTCCCTGGGCTGCCCCAAAAAATCATTTTCCAGAGTGGAGGGAATAAAATCTGAGGAGCTCTCACAGAAGGGACAGTCAGTTCTGCATAAAATGGTGGCCAACCTGGGTTTTAACTCAGGAGAGCAGAACCAGCTGCAGATTCTCATTAAATTCTGAGCCCCTTGGTCTCCACTAACATTTATATTAGTATCTTCCAGCAGAGAAAAAAAGTGCTTGAGGAATGCATTTGGAAGTTGAAGCCCCTTTTTTTAGAGGGTACAGGTGTATCTTTCACCTTTGACTTCTAAAAGCCTCAGGAAGTCCAGGTCAAACCCGCTAAGTTCCCTGCACAATCATTCCAAGCACCCTGGGAACAGAGGCTGGCACCTGAGACCAGACACAGCAGTGACACGCAACAGCATCTCTGGGTCACAGAGATGGAGACACAGAGCTTCAAGGGTCCCCATGGCAGGTCAGGCTGATGCTGCTTCTTCCACCATCCTGGTCTAAGCCTGACTGGGAAAGGTCCAGGGAAAGCTCCTGGAGCAGCAGCCTGGCACTAAAACAAAGCAGGGAGCCAGGTACCTCCCACGTGCAGCCCCACTAAAACTTTCTTCCCTTGCTCCTCGTGCCCATGCAACAGGTCTTCTGCAGGGAATAGCTTCCCAGGGGCTCTGAAGAGGAAGACATTGATTTCTAAAGGAGATCTTTGCTTTTAATTTCTTGTGTTATTAAAGATGAACCGGGACAGACCGATTGGATGATAGAATCGTTAAGGTTGGAAAAGACCTCTGAGATCACTGAGTCGAATTATTAACCCAGCACTGCCAAGGCCACCACTAAACCACGTCCTCAAGTGCCACATCTACACTTTTTTGGAACACTTCCAGGGAAAGTGATTCCACCACTTCCCAGGGCAGCCTGTTCCAATTTGGGCACCAGCGGCATTTTAGTGACTAACGGGAAGATTCCTTGGCTAGACCAGATCAGAACAGCAGGGACAGAGAGCAAACAAACCAAAATGCCCACATATCCACACTCCTGCGTGCTCACCCACACCTTCCCAGTCAGAAGACCACTCGTCTTGCCCGTCTGGTGCTCACCACAGCACTGACCACATCAGGTGGAGGCTCAGGCCATGCAGGATATGGGGCAAGCCCACAGATACAGCGGGGTTCAGGCACAACAGAGATGACATTCACCACCTCTGCACCTCACACCGCACTTGGCAAAGGCAGAAAAGGTGCCAGAAAGAAATGCTGACCTGCCCTGGCCTGCAGGGCTGCGTGTGGGGACGGGGAGCTGCTCCTTGGAGGGACTCACCAAAAACACCTGGTCACCCATTTCCCCTTGTGCAGCTTAAATAGGTAAATAAATAAAGCCTGGGGATTGAGGGCAAACCTGCCAGGTTCAGGATCAGCGGGCCATTTACAGCTTTTTTTAAAAGTGTCTGAGGAATTAATAAAAAAAAAATTTAATTCCATAGTCCACTTCTTATGGCTGCGTACTGCATTTTCCACCTCCCCAGTGCACAGCTGACATTCTGCACATTTCTGTGCATGCTGTGCTTGGCCTGTGCTCTGTGCAAAGAGGGGAGTGGGAGGGACTGAGCCCTCCTGCTACCGTCAGGCATCAGCGAGCACCATCCCTGTCTCCTGCGGCTCCTCGCTGTGGGAGCCAGGCTGCCAAGGGCTTGGCCACCTCCTGTGAAAGGCTGGCACGTGGGATGTGTGTCTCTCTCCTGTGCTGGGTCTCAGGGTCTAAAGAGTCCAGAGATTTATAGAGACACAAAATACGTTTCCTTAGGCCAGGCTGAACTGTAGCTGAATATCTTTTTTTTTTTTTTTTCCCCTCTTCTTTCCGATTCCCGCAGTCTGGAGAGCCAAGGTACACTCAGAGCAATCACTCCCTCCTTTCTTCTACGTGAAGACAGGCCTGTACACTCCAAAGCCAGCCTGAGCTCCCTGAGCAGTCTAATAAAAGATATCCCTTCTAACAGCAAGCCCTGACTCACTTCCCTCTAGCCTCGACCAGCAGGTCTCCGCCAGCAGGGCCAGATCCACCAGAAGAGAGGATCCTGCCAGCTTTCGCACTCGTTCCCACGTCCATCTGGGGACAGCAGGGCTGGAAGCACATCACTTTCCATGCTGCAGCAACACACTCCGTCCCACGGCCCTGCCAGGGAGCCAGACACACCGTGTGATCCTCGCCGGCGTCTTCCCACTGGGAAAATTCGGAAGGCATCGAGTCCAGGCTGCAGGCTAAAAGGCACGGAGCATCATCAAGCAATAGGAACGTTTCGGACGGGATGGAGCCGCTCCTCTGGCTGCCACAGTCGCTGGCTCTTCGCGTCGGAGTCGCTTCGTCTGGGTGAAAATCCAGACTGCTTCTCTCTGCGTGAGCACACTTCCCACACAGGCTCTAACAGCCTCCAAAAAAATAAATGCATTGCCCATCAGCACACGGTGACAGGGCAGAGCTGTGGGTTTCTGCTGGAGATTAAGGACCCATGGAAAAAACTGCAGCACCAAAACCCAGTCACACGAGGAAGGTATAAAAGATCCTTTACGTTCACATCCCGCCAGGCTGGCAGCCCATCCAGCCTCACGTCCTGCCTCAACAGAGGAGCTTTTACAACCTGCAAAACCTTCCCAGGGCAAAGGCTGTGCCCAGCCGTGGAGGTCTGCTCTGACCTGCAGGAGCCCTGGGAAACCTTGGATCTCTGTTTAGAACTGACGTCCAATTAGGGGTTCTGGAAATTGGACCATCTGACACAGGCACTGCAAGACACAGGCAACCCCCAAATACAACTGATCTCATGCACCCCTGAGGAACTGCTGCCAAGAGCTGCACTCCATGCACAAATCCTGCACGGAGCTACATCAAACTGCACATACTGGACTGGAAATAAATTCATAAGGTGGTACAGAAAGAAATTCCCCAAAACTACTCATTCTCACCAAAGAAGTGAAAGAGCTTGACCCTGGAAATCCCAGGGATCACTTAAACCCCGCACAAATCCCAGACCTCCAAATCCCAGGTGAGCCCCATGGTTTTGGTGCACACAGCAGCAACACATGCAAGACCCTTCACCGAACCAGGAGCAGGTCTACTTCCAAAAACTACTGGATTACAAGACAGAAATTGAAAAGGAGGATAAATGCAGCAGCCGAGGGAGGAACCACTCTCCGAGCTATGTCAGGGCCAGCAAGAGATGCACTTGGTCACCGTGCAAGACCCGGCCAGCTGGTGCACAAGTTCCCACCTCTGCTCTGCTCCTCTCCCGCCCAGCCGCGGAAGGCTGAGGTTCAGTGCCGGCAGAAAACTCCTTCCTGAGCATCATCCCGACTCATGGCACTGCCCCAGGACAGCCGCTCGCTCCGTCCAGGTGGAAATCCAGCTTTCCAGCTCCGCCGGCCCCTCGCACCACGCGGGTACGGGCTTTCCTCGCCCACGGGGGTCCACGCCCGGTGCAGAGCCTTCCTCCCCGCGCTCATCCCATGCTCGCCGCCCCGGACAGACGGTGCAGGGAGAGCTTTGCTGAGAGTGAGGGATGGCCAAGCACCTCCACACTTCCCTGGATGCTTTCCAGGGAACCGAGACCCAAGTGACCACGTCCAGAAACCGCTGACTCCAGACGTTAATGCATTCCAAAATGGGCATTGGAGTCTAATCCCGGCGCTCGCTGCCAGCAGCTGCAGCTGGGACAGGCACCCAGGCAACACCTGGGGAAAACAGCGACCCGAGCGCACCAGCACCAGGCGGGGGTGTGCGGGGAGCCCCGCGGAAGGTCCGCTCCGCAGCCACGGCGCCCCGCGCCCTCCTCTTGGGGAGCCGCTCCTGCCCCCCGCTCGCCCCTCCTAGCTCCCCAAACCCAGCCGGAGGGACAAGCTCCCACTTGCAAGACTAGAAAGGAAGGAAGAAAAAGCCACGGAAGCCAGAGCCGGCTGCAAAACTCCCGGTTACCAGTGCAGACAGTAAAATAATTGAAAGAACGAAACTATCCGCGCAGGCAAGGACCCAGCGCCCGCGGAAAGAGAAGCTGCGGAGGGACTTACCGGAGTCACCCGCGGAGGGCCATGCCCGGCCACCCGGGGCTGGTGTCACCACCTTAGGTCCCAGCTCCTGTGTCGGCTCCGAACAGCTCAGCTCAGCTCGGCACCGCTCGGCTGGAGCTGGGCTGGGGCGGCGCACAAAAGCGGGAGGAAGCGGTGACGCGCGGAGCCGCCGCGGCCAATGGGACGGGGATGGGCACGGGGGCGGACCGGCCCCGCCACCGACCGACCGACCGAGCTCAGCGACGGCGGGGCCGGGCCGGGCCCCGCCTCTGGGGGGCGACACCGGAGCCGCTCCGATCCCCGGGGTGTCTCAGACCCCAAGGGCGGCTCCGATCCCCGGGGCAGCTCCGGACCCCGCGGTGACTCCGATCCCCGGGGCAGCTCCGAACCCCGCGGTGACTCCGACCCCTGGGGCAGCTCCGAACCCCGCAGTGACTCCGACCCCCAGGGCAGCTCCGACCCCCGGGGCAGCTCCGACCCCCGGGGCATTTCTGACCCCCGAGCTGGCTCGCATCCCGGGTGATGCACCGTCCCGCAGCCCCGCTCGGTCCCGATAGGGCTTCCCTGGCCCCGCAGGTAGGAACAGCCACGGTGAGACTCGCGGTGAGCTCCGACCCGCGGAGCAGCCCAGGGGCAGTTCCGACCCCCGGGGCAGCTCCGAAGCCCCGGGCGGACTCGCATCCCGGATGATGCCCCATCCCGCAGCCCTGCTCGGTCCAGGTGCAGTTTCCCTTGGTCCTGTAGGTCGGATCAGCCCCGGTGAGACACCGTGGGATCCCCCGGCTTTGCTTTCAAGAAGGATGGAATATTATCTCTGTGCTTCAGGTGAAGGTCTCCTACCTTCTGGAAGAAGGTGCTGGAAACGAGCTGTCCTACCTAAGACTGACCTGAAAAAACAGGAGGTGATGAGAAACAGGGCTGAAATCCCCTGATTTTGGGATGGGGCTTCATCAGCTGGAGTGCTGAAGATGGTGGAATCTTGCTGCAGCAGCGTGGCTTTCTGCAGGCCCCAGCTTTCTCCACATGGCTGGGATGTGAAGGAATTGCTCTGATAACTTGGTTTGGTTTTGCCTCTTTTGGGGCAATGGAAGCAAAATCGAGCCATAGTTAACTCCAAAGGGCAGGGGCTTTAGAATGTTCCTGAGTCACAGCTTGCTCTCCAAAACAGCTCAGGGCTCCTTGAGCAGCTCCCTGGGGAGGTAGAGAAGCCTCTGGGCTGTTCTGATCTACACCCACCCGTCCCAAGTCTCTGTTGTTTGTCCAAGTTCCTTTGGGCTTGACTCTCTGTACGGGGAGAGCCAACAATGGCATGGAAGCAAAATTCACACCTAAAAAAGGGACAACGAGAGCCTGAAAAACAGATGGAAGTGGGAGCTGAGTTATGTACCAGATATCCCTCAGACTGGTGGGAAAGAGAAAACTCATGCAGACAATGGAAAAAGTAAGTAAGAATATTTCTCTGATTATTTCCTTGCTTCCCCATTTAGTAAATGTGTTGTGGAGAGGAAGAGGAGCAAAGTCAATTCAAGATTTTGGTGGGGGAGAGAAAAAAATTGGTTGAATCCTAAAACCAGCCCCATTCTCCTCAAGTTTTTAAGGAGTTACTGCTGCAAGAAAATTTGAGCCATTGCCTATAAAGGCAATAGAAACCCCAACCAGGGACCCCTCCTGAGAGATTCAGATCTCACATCCTCGTATACAATCGCGTGACCTATTAATAAAATCCATAGAAACCGATTCTGTATATACCAAATAACTGCAGATGGCTCCAGCCCAAACCGCTCCGGGTTCCCTCACTCCATAAATGATTTTACTAGGGCCAGCCGTGATCTTGATGTAATTGAATAGGTTTCACTCTTTTCTCTCTCCCTCCCCCTCCCCAGAATATTTGTGCAGCTTACAGAGACACATCCAGGGGGACTGAGCTGTTGCTGGAAGGAACCTCTGACTCCAGCTTGCCTCATCCATTCGGGAAGCAGCGTGAGTCGAGCCTAAGCCACCTGGCTTTGGGAAGGAGGCTGCTTTTCTCTGCACCTTCCCTCTAACTCTTAACAGCTTTTAATAAAATTCTGGTAACTTGGCACATTTGAAATGTTGGCTGCTGCCCATCAGGGATGTATGTAATGAATTCCTGTGCTGCAGATGCCTTTCTGAAATAAATCACATGTGTTTACCTTGGGAACCAGGCACAGGACCCTGGGACTTCAGGTTCAAGGATTATAAGGCACTAAGTAACAGGCAGCTCCTTTAGAACCACCTGGTTTTAATGGGAATTGATTCAGCACACACCAATTACTGCTGAAAGCTGTAGTTCTTCCAAGCAGCTCTTCTTTCCTGAACGTGTTTGGTGCCCCAGGAATCCTGCTAGGGGGATTTCAGTTCTAGGGTGTTCCTGAACAATGTAAGGATCCTTGCGTGTGTAAAGGCTGTTTCTATTGATGTCAACAACTCTCTGCTGATGGGCGTGCTGAGGATCTGCCCCTGGATTCTGCCGACTCGAGTTGCCCTAGGAAACATTTACAAAGGCTGGCAGAAGACTGGGCAGAGGTGTGTGGCTCTGTGCATGGTTTCAGGTGTTCTACAAATGCTGGCTGACAGCCTTTGGCACATCTGTGGGGAGTGGTGGGGAGGGCACGGTGGAGAGCAGTGGTGAACCCGTGTGTTGCAGGCAGTGGTTGTAGCTGCTCTGCACGGTGAAATTAAATAAGGTGTGGGCTGTTCTGTGTCCCTGAGGACAACAGGTGTGGCACACCTTGTACCCATAGAACCACACTCTCCTTTCTTTTCCAAAACAGTGCCCAAACTGCTACTAGGACAATTCTTTGGTGCATGCTGTCCCATGCTGCGCTGGTGCACGTGGTGAGACAAAAGCCATGTCACACGTGAAACCTGTAGATGTGTCCTCTGATTCTTACCTGACTGCTGTAAATGCTGGGGGCATATGAAGGCCTATATCATCCTGGTAACATCCTCAGTGAAAAGTTTGATGGCACAAGTGGGTAACAGTGAGCTATAAGAAAAGCTGACGGTTCATCCACAGACCAAGAACTTTGCAAATCACAGCCCCAGGCTTGTTCTATTTATGCTTCCCCTTTAATGACGTAAGCATTAGTATCTGCTGTGGGGAGAAAAATGGGAAGATATTTGGCTTTTACCTAACTGCTACTATTTTGGGCTGTGTTAGGGTTCCTGCAGGAAGTGAACACAGGTCCCAGAGCACTGACCCAATTCTCTGTGACTAAGTATGCTCCATCTAACCTGAATTTCTCCCATGCCTTCTGTTTGATATAATATCCTTTCTTGCTTCCTGCCCTGAACTGCAGCATAAAGCTGTTGTCTGCCAGGCTTTCTCTCCCATCGAGATGGCTGCAAATGGTGGGTGAAATCATTCCTATACTTAGTTTCCAAACTGTATGGGAATGGTGCCGTCTCAGTGCAAAGAGAAGGAACAAATTACTTACTCAGAGATTGTGTGCTGCTCCTCAGCTGGGGGCTGGAGCTGGTGATGGGCCTGGGTGGGATGTCAGCGTGTAAATCCAAGCCTGCGATGCCGAAACCTCTGCACGGCAGCGCCTGGATTTGGCAGCTCTGCGCTGGCTGCAGCTCCTCCTCACCGAAAATTAATTGCAGGTCTGCTGTTTGCTGTGAAGAAGCAGGTGGAAAAAAAGAGTTAGAGCTGTCCTATGTCTCTCTTAATGTTAGGACCCATAGAAAAGCCACATTTATTTCACTTAAATATTTCCCACTTGTTCTGAGTGATCTGGGTGCTGCTTGATGGATAAACTCAGCACAAACCACACGTCAGTATTCCTAAGGGTTTTGTGCTCCTCCAAGAACACGCCTGAAGGTATGCAGAGGTTTGCTGGGGACAAACATTTGGGAATGGCATTTCATCTCTATGTCTGCTTTTGTTTTACAATCAGGATGTCGTGCAGTGGTTGAGAAGGGTGAGAGCCAGGTTCAGATCCCAACTGCTGGGGCACCGCATGCTTCCCAGCCACCTTTGGCTGCCTCTCCTGCTGCATGAAGTGCTCCCTGGCTGATACAACCACCTGCTCTGCAGGACAGATGCCAAGATCTGCTGTACGAAAGCCCTCAAAACCAGGCAAGAGCAACAAGTGATCTCTTGATGGGGTTTTGAAACCTTTCCTCTTCCATGGTAGAAAATGTTTTCTTTCTCCCAAACAGCAGATAAAGCCTCCTGCCCACATAACAAATTAACCTCGCGGTTTTTAACTTGGGTAAGAGCTCTTGGGATGAGGAGGAAATCCTGGGCACCTTCCCAGACCCAGTGTATGGAATATTTCTGCATCCACTCCAGCACAAAAGGTAGGTGGCAGCAGCAGACACCATATTTTAAAAGGAAAGGGCGAGTCCTGCACTTGAAGATAAAACGCTCAGTCTCTGTCCTGGAGGAGAGGGTTCAGGCCATGAAAAGCCAAGATTAGGGAGGCACTCTCCATGCACTGCCACCCATCAAACACCTGGGAATACTGCAACACCTCACCTTGGGGTGTGGGAAGTTGCTCCATGACAGGGTCAGAGCAAAGGGGTGCCCCCCAGCCCTCTCTGGTTTGTGTCCACCCACCTGGTTGTACGCAGCTGGCTGGGGAGAGATTTCAAATCTTATGAAACAGGGGCTGAAGGCTAAGTGTGACACACAGAGGAAGCAGCTTGCAGCAGCCAGCAGCATCAATCAACCAAAAGGAACAGGTTTAAACCCATATTTCTTCCAAGCTGGGTGTGACTGACACTGAGGTTGAGTTGTGTGGATGATTTTTTTTTCATGGTAGTCATAACATGCACTTTCATAGCTGAATGTAAATTTCCACACTGTCTCTGTTCCATGACTCACCTTCTCTGCCCCAACAGAGGGAAAAACATCTCCGAAAAGAAGAGAGTGAAAGTGAAGAGGATCGGCTTTCTGGGTGGGTTGTTAAGGAAACATTGTTGGAGGGCATTTTTCTGTGCAGTTTTTTTCACGTGTGCATCGTGCTTGGAACTTGTGTCAACTAAACTGTATTTGCAAGGTGAGTCTACCACACTGCTGAAAAGTGTGAAGCTGGAAACCCTGGAGAATTATATTACCTATCTGCAAACAGGCCCAGTTTAAACTTTTTCAGGTAAGGTCAGAACTATCCCAGAATATTTATGGGTTCATCTGGCACCTGAATATTGTGGAAAATCACACAAGAAATATTGCCCTTGTGGCATTTGCAGCTGAGACTGCAAGAAAGCCAAAAATCGCAAGGGACATCCTGTGTTTCTATTTCGCCTGCCCAGAAACTCCAGAGAAAATCCTGAGACTTTTCCTGAAAAGAACCAAGATTCTCCACCCTGCAACAGACTTTTGTTGAGTAGAGTGTAAGGGATCAGAGAAGGACTGAAAGAGCATGGCCCAGGCATGGATTTAGGTATGGGTCTCCAGGCTGCCCTGCTCTGTGTCCCCACTGATAACAGAATTTTGTTCCTTGACAATATGACCCTATTTCTCTAATCCATCTCCTGATTTGAAAGGTAACCAATCCACAGGGGTGTAGTCAAAGCCAACCATTATAACCACTGGATTTTGGCTGCCTTTTTGATTGGTGTTTTGCACTCCTTGTTGTACTCTTGATGAAGAAGATCCTACCAGAATCCTTCAGGAATATTTGTACTCCTACAGCTGAAGGTGGATCATGTGCAAGCAACCATCGAGCCCCAGGTTTTTTGTATTTCTTCCCATCTGCCCGCATGGAGCTGGATTTTAGGTGACAGAAATCAAAGGAAGTATTGAGTGATTTACTGCAACTGGAATCTCTCCCATGTGCCATAGAGTTATCTGCATGCATCAAGTGGAAACCTCCAGTTTTTCCTTTACATCTGTCACGAGGGGGAAGAAATCGCCGAAACAATCAAAACCTGGCTGTTTACACATGTTTTGTTTTATAAATGGACTTGTATAGAAAGTTGCAGCACTGTTGCACAGACAGCTCACATAAATCTCTTATCACAAAAGCCATATGTCCTCATTTCCTCATCTGCGGTAAAATACAAGCGGTGGCGCTCCGATAATTAGGAAGCTGGAGGTAAACCACTCAGCATCCAGCAGGAGGAAAGTGGATGTGGGTGAAGGTTACGAAACACAAAACAGAGCAGTTTGGTTTCAAGCCGTGCCGCTCGTCCACACAACTTTCCATTGCGCAACACTTGCGTGTTTACAAACCAGTTCCTCCACGGAGGGGATACTGGGAACACTGGGAATAGCTGAGGGTGCCTGATCTTCCCCACTCTGTTTGCTCTGAGCTGGCAGCCTGGTTGCTTGCTTTTGCTGGGCATAAATCCTTCCCTTGAAAAGGATTCCAAGTCAGACCTCAAAACGCGGTGAACGGACCCGATCCCATTTCAGTCCCTTCGATGTGATCTCTGGACACACACCCCTTGATGGTCCTGTGAAAAACCTCCTCCTCGGATGGACGGATGGCACAGCGGGGAATTCCCTGTTCTTTGCATGGAGCTAATGCTGTTTCACCTGGGAAGAAGGAGCAGAAAGGTCCCAGAGGACCACCCAGACATTTTTTGGCTTCTCCTTGCCAAAAACTTGGATGACTGTATCTGTGGCCCTTGTTGGCACTGATAAACCAGGCCAGTGTCACTCATGAACTTTTAACTTCACCCACACGTTTCCATAAAGCCACTCTGAGATGGATGAAAATTAACTGAGTGTGTACAATTAGCCCAGCTGCCGTTGTGGCATGTCTGGGTCCTTCCAAACTTTTTTTTCTTTCTTTCCAAAAGAGACACATTTCCTAAATTTCAGATCAGCCAGCGCTGGTGAAATGCCCTTTTGCCCAGCTTGGTGTGCTTTGTGTAAAGGGTATTTATTTAATCCATCTGAAACTACATGAGAAAGGAGAGAAATATCCCGGCGGCGAGATAAGATGATTATCTTCCTTGGCAAACAATAGGAACATGGTCAAAATTAAAAATAATTTGATTGCAAATAGGAAGCCTAGTAAAGCAGCAGGACTAGAGGAAACATGACTAATTTTTTTTTTAGCTTGTCTGAACTCACACAGCAGAGCTTTGCAAAAGCCATAACTTTGAAATATAGATCTGTAGAAAACCCAAGGGGGGAGGATGGCAACAGTCCAACTGCAGCAGTACAATAGAGGCAAGTTCATGCAGCTGGGAGATCCAACCTAAATGGCTAAATAGCGACAGACAAAAGCTATTTTAGGTATAGTTTGGTGGGGACTACAGTAAATATGACTTGGGGAGGAGTGGAGAAAGTGAGGGCTTTTCTCTTCATTCTTTTTTCAGTTTCCATTCCTTTGCCATTTTCCTTGGCAACCCTTGGCCAAACCATGATGCCAGTGTCACCTGCAGGAGCAGCACTAAACTCTCCATCCTGAGCCTGCAGGTCGATGTTTCACATCCCTGGTCAATGTTGGTTCTTCCCATCTCCAGCAAAGAGCACTATTTTCTGCAGGGGAAGGAGGAGATGGCTGCAGGACCACGATGACATTGGGGTTTGTCTCCAAGAGAAAATTCTAATAGATGTGACACCTTAAAATGCTATTTCCCTCTAATAATGAATACCCAGCAAAAGTTTTTATATGATTCCCAGAAATACTGTCTACTAAACTACTGCTTTCTGAAAAGCAAAACCCAACATGAACCACCTTCTATCCAGTGGGGATGTGAAGAAGGAAATGGTGTATAGGACAGCTGTTCCTCAGCATCCATGAGAGCACTGCAACATCTTCCTCTGCCCCTGACAGTGCCCATATCTGCTGTAGACAAGCCACTGAGCTGGGCAGACACTGAGACTCACCTTGGCTGCAGTCCTTGTCCTTGTGTCTGAAATGGCCTGGTGACCATTGATTTAACCATGTATCCCAGTGGACAGTGACCTTTGGATCTGTGTTTTTAAACACCGAAGATGATTTGACTGTGTCCTTCTAGAAATACTATTTTCTAGAATATTCTGTGCTTTGATTAGCACCATTAGAGATGGGTCTCTGGCATGAAGGCAGTCACCACTCAAAATGCCCTGTGCAAGAGGGAAGTGATGTTACGTCCATTTTACAGCAGAAGAAATTCTGCTGTAGGCAGAGGGTTGAAATGATCCCTTCCAAGAACACAGGGAGAAGCACGGAGCAGAACACAACACAGACATCATGTTCCCAGGTCTAGTTGTGACCACAAAACCACAGTTTCTCCTTTTTTTTTGCTTTAAAAGCCTCTTGAACAGAGATTTTTAGTCAGCTGAGGGTTGAAGTAAATCCTTAGTTAGCTCTATTGAATTACATCAGCCAAGGATGAGAGTACACTCAAGTGATATCAAGCTACTTCAGTTGCAGTTGTGCATGTCTGACCCTTTACCTGGGTAGATCATTTTTTCTAGTATTTTGAGGGTATAATAAAAGCCAGGTGAGAGTGTGTTGCCAACCTGTGTGACAGCCATAAGCAGCAGCTGACACTAGAGGCTAAAGAGTATTTAAGCCAGTTGGCAAAGCTTAGACAGGTCCAGTAATTGTAGGTGGATGAGAGCTTGCAGAGGGTCATTAGGCTCCTGATGGAGGAAATGCCGCTGAAAGGCAGAAGAGGAAATGACAGATTTAATGAACAGTGGTCACAAGCTGAACTACAAAGAGCAGTGGGTCTGTGTGTTTTCCTACAAGGACGATCATAGCAGAACCAAGGCCAGACAGTCCCTGCACGGTATCTGATGGCAAGACTCCTCCAAACCAGAATGATAAATGACACCAGGAAGTCTCTGACCCATGAAAAGAGGGAGGCATTTCTGCAAACGGAGAACTGAACTCTTGGAGCAGGGCTGTGTCCTTCTGCTTCCACCAGGAAAGAGAGTGCCAAGTCTTTTGCAGTCAAAACACCAAAGCATTGTCGCTGGAATGGATTTGGCATTAAAAGCAGGTTGTCACTGTTACTAATGGTTCAAAAAGCTGAAAGGTAGATCTGGGTGCCGTATCAGATATGCATGAGAAGATGGAGCTGTTTGGTGGACAGGATTTATCATGCTACTCGAACTGTGCTCGTCACAGTCAAAGAGCCATTAGAGCACACACTGGGCTGCAGCAGGACTGGGAACAGAATCTCAGGTCTGTCCCTGAGCAGAGCTGCACTGTGCGCTGATCCTGGAGCTTTTACGCTTTATGAAAACAGCTAATGATGACATGATTCGAGATTCTGTGAAGGGCTCGGAGGGAGAATCAGTAAAACATCAAATAATGATGTCAGACTTTTCACGCATGACAAGCTAAACGCACAAGCATCATTCTCACAGAGACTTGAAAGGAGCAACAGTTGGGATTTGCTTCCAAAATGAAAGAGGAAATTATTCAGGCCAATTTGTGCTTTCGACAGGTGAAACACCATCTGAATGAAGATGGTGGGTACACATCGTGAATGAAATTGGGCACAGATGTTTGTGAACATGGGTTCTGATGGGAAGGGAAGGGAGGGGAGGGGAGGAGAAGGAAGAGGAGAAGAGGGGAGAGAAGAGGAGAAATATCACAAAACCAGCTGTATTTCTAAAAGATTTGTTCTGCCTAAGCCATAAAAGGCGACCTTACTGCAGGGGTGATGAGGAACAATCCTCTGACTCTTATCCAAGATGGGTACAACAGGCAGTTCTGACTGTAAGACTCAACACCAGGAATAAACAAGTGGCCATAAATGGCTTTAATGAGTGCAAAAGGACACCCAAGCAGCAAGAGGAAAAGGACTGCTAAATGATTATTGTCTTGGGAGTTGGGGTCTGTCCAAGACCTGGTATCCCAGGAGGTTGTCTCTGAGGAACATGCTGCTGTTCACATTGCAAGAAGCAATTGCTAGATGTTGTTTAGCCTGGTCCCAAGATTTCCACTACGTCTGGATAGTCCATGGATATCCAATTCTTTTATTACAGGTCCCTTGTGTAACTTCATCAAAGTTCACAGACCTCCCCCAGGTCCCATGAATTGCCTAACTTCAGGACTCCAGAAAAGAAGCTGGTTCTTGGAGGATGCTTAAAAGAACAAAAACGACAGTGGAAAACTTGTTCCCTCCACACTGGCACAGAGATTGCTGGTATGGCAAGCAGGCAAAACTTCTCTGCTTCCCAAAGGGAGAATGGAAAGCTGGAACACCATCCTGGAGTAAAGAGACAGGTGTCAGTGAGGAAAAGAAGAAAGCTTTTGTTCTCATTGACTGTGTTCATCTGAATGGAAAATCCAGGCAAGGAGACTGGCAAGCCTGCAGTTCACAGTGCCAGGTCTCCTGGTTTCTAATTTTAGAACAAAGTACTCCTGCCCACACTGCTTTTCCTAAACACCCCTGTTACACTTATTTTCAGAGGATGATTTCATAAGGTCTCACAGAAGCAGGGACTAGGCAGGTGGACTTGCAGAACCTGAAGAGAAGCAACTGTGTAAGTGAAAAAACCTATCCTCCTGTTTTACCAGGGTGGAATACAGAGAGGATGTGTTCAGCACTGTTTCAGAAAGCATTGGCTCGAGTGTGCAACAGGACTTGTACTCTCCTACAAGAGCGCAAAGGAAATAAAACCAGCCTGCAGCCATGTGACAAAAGGGTACGGTGTGGCGTATAAATCTGGGTTCTGGGCCTGAGCAAACCGTCCATCCCTTGGGGACATCTGGTTTTCCCGCCTGCTCTTGCTGCCTGGATCACCACATCCAGCAGCTGTGTTGCTGCAGAGTCTGTCGTGGTGCTCTTGCTGCAGTGTTGGACACCTCACACCCTTTATACCCATACAAATCGAAAGCTGGCAGAGACTCACTTGCTTTTAAGCCCACTTTTCTTTCCTCACTGTCATATCAAGAGTTTCAAATCTCTTAATCTCTGTTGCAGTGGAAGCCAGCCCTCCTCGCCAATGGGAAATACCCCCTTCGCAGGCAGGAGGGCACCTCTCCTTTGCACACCCATTCAGTGAGGCTCTTGCAGGGCACGTGGGTGGCTGTCTCTGTCTCGCAGCTCTGAGTAAGCTACAAGAGGATGTCAGCACTGCCAGGCTTGGCCCAGCCTAATGTCAACCAGGACACCGTGGGGGAAGCCTGACCGCAAACAAAAGCAAAGCCAACTGCACTGTTTGTCCTTGTCCAAACGAAGGCAAAGGCAAACTGGGGAAGATTTATAAACTGGGTTTTTTTTATTATTTCTAATATGACAAAGAGACATGTTGTCTTCTAAGCACTGCAAGCCGACAACAGTGTTTTCCTTGGGCACCAGCCAAAGCTTTGGCTCTACTTTTCTTTTACCAAACATGAGCCCTCTGGGATGAGTCACTGGTTCTCAACGGGCTGCAGCTGCTGAGCCAGGAAAAGGAGCCCCCGGTGCTCAGACGAGGGATCAGGAGATGATGTGTCATGTGGCTTACACAGAGAACCACAGCCGATGCAGACTGCATGCAGAACAGCTCCAGGCCTGGAGGAGATGGAAACAAAGCCAGGACTCCCCAGGACCCATTGGGGTTTGAGGACCACATTTAATCTCTGGTGAATTGGTAAGAGGCCGTGTGGCTCCACCAAAAGCTCTACTCAGCAATTCAGGCAGTTAAATGAGCTGCAGCGACTCAGTGCTGTAAATCTGGATCCTCAGGCGGCACCCACCAGGTCCTTGCTGCAACGTGCTAACCCCTTCTCCATCCTCTCCCGTCCCAGGACAATCAGTGGAGTTACACAAGGGAAGCAGGTGGCTGGAGACCACATCAACCAAGCATTTCACGGAATCGTAGAATCGTTTAGGTTGGAAAAGAACCTCGGAGATCATCGAGTCTAACCATTAACCCTGCACTGCCACATCCACCGCTAAGCTGTGTCCCTAAGCACCACATTTGCATGTCTTTTAGATCCCTCCAGGGATTGTGACTCCACCACTTCCCGGGGCAGGCTGTTCCTGTGCTGTCTCCTCTGGGGAGTAGTTGAATGAAAAATAAAGCATCCTGAGGGACAATTCAGTGAGTGAGGGATGTGTGACTACTGGTGTCCAGTATCAGCTGACGGAAACTATAGGATGAGGCAAAGCCTTTTCACTTCAGCCACTTCTGTCAGTGCTGAGAACCAAATACATTAATTATTGCTAATCTACAGCTCACCTTTGGGCGGTCAGCAGGCGATGAGCTCCCCGCAAAGTTGGTTCCCGTGCTAGTGGCCATCACACCGCAGCCTGGGCATTTAAAGGATAAGCACTGATCAAGACTGTCAGAGGAGGGCGAGTGCTGCCCTTTGCACAGGGTCGGTGTCACCGTGGCTGAGCCTCAGCACAGCGGGGCCGCGCTGCACCGCGGTGTGAGGTGGCTCCCTGATGCTGCTGTGCGGAAGAGAAGGAGATTTTAAAAGATAAAGAGGTTAAAAAACCCACCCAGCAATAAGTGTGACCGGCCGGGGCAGGGCTCTGGTGAGGCGGGGGGCACCCCCGAGGTAAGCGACCTCGCCCCGCTCCCGCCGCCCTCCAGGGATGCGGGATGGGACTTGCCCGTCCCACGGGGATCCGGGGGCAGCGCGGCTTCTCCCCGGCGGGGCGGGATGGGGGGGCCGCGCAGGGGGAGGACAGGGCCGGGCAGAGGGAGGACACATCCGGGCCGGGCGGGGCATCTTCCTGCTGCTCTGCGACCTGCGCGCCCACGACAACCAGGTAGGGACCGCCGGGAGTTTCCGTAGGAAAAGCCCCGCTCTTGGGCAGGATGGGGAGAGATGCGCGCTGCATCCTCCCCTGGGAGCTCTCACGGCCCTCTCTGTGTTTCCAGGTGCTCCACTGGGCTCAGGGCAACGTGGATTTCGTGATTCCTCTCTACTGCTTCGACCCGCGGCACTACCTGGGCACCCACTGCTACGGCTTCCCGAAGACGGGGCCCCACAGGCTCAGGTTTTTGCTGGAAAGTGTGAAGGATCTAAGGGAAACCCTCAAGAAAAAAGGAGGGTAGTTGAGAAAGCACCACGCAAAGAACACATTTATTTCTATTTTCCTACTCTTTTACAACACGTAGCCATGCTGTGAATCAGATGGCGTCAGGTACTCTGGGCTCTGATGGTGGCTTATTTCAGAGAGCCACAACCCTTCTGTTAGGTACAGTATGGTCCCACGTGTAGCCCCCGTTCAGGTGACCTGCTGTGGTCACCTGCACAGGGAACAAAGAGCCATTCAGGCTCTGTGCCATGTGGGTTTTGCTTTCGGGAACTCAGATGCCACAGAGGGGTGTCAGCCTTGAGTGCTTTGCCCGAAGTCCTGACAGTGGAGGACATGAACAGGAGTCTTTTGAGATGTGGGCAATTACAGTAGCCACCTTGGCATGTGTCCTTCCTTGTCCCTAGTTTTTCCTGGGAGTTGGCTTGAGACAGATCAACATGGGTTCTGGCTTCTGAGACTGGAGAGTTGCATTTGCTTATTGCCTGTCCTTTTAAACCCAGTCTCTGGTAGGTTATACTGTGGGAAAGGTTTTTCAGAGATGCCTCATTTATCGTGCCTTTAGAACTATAATTGGGATAGACCAGGGCCTAAAGAATCCATTAGCAGATAATATCTGGCTTTGCCTAGCCAAAGATCTTAGAGTCACAGAGTAGTTTAGGTTGGAAGAGACCTTTAGAGGTCTGCTAGTCCAACCTCCTGCAATGAGTGGGACATCTTCAACCAGATCAGGTTCAGAGTCCTGTTCATTCTGACTCTGAATATTTCCAAGGATGGGGCACCCACCAGCTCTCTGGGAAACCTGGGCAAGCTTCATCAGCCAGCGCTTGAATCTCTTTAGTTGTGAGAATGAACAGATTTGCTTTTAGGTAACAGCCTGGCTTTGTGCCCAGTCATCCTTTCTACGGCATCCAGAGCGGCAGAGATGTGTTTGACACAAACTAAGCCCCAGAGGTTTACAAACTCTGTTCAGGGGCTCCTACAAAATGCAGGCTAGTCAAATCCTGTCTATCTGCCTCCACACACGCTCTGTGCTCCGTAGAAAACTAGTACTTGGGTGCCTGCCTGGGCTGGGATGAGGGCCTCTCGTACACATAAATAAAAATAACATCAACCCTATTTCAGGCCAATATTTTGTATTTTAGCACCCTGGTTGTGAGGAAGGGGGAGCCGGAAGATGTGGTCCATTATCTGATTACTCAGCTAGGCTCTGTCAGTGCTGTGGCTTTCCATGAAGAGGTAAGGGAAATACTTGAATGACACAGTTAAAATTAGGCTGTGAAGGCTTCTTCCACAACCAGATGGTGATGCAGATCCTGTGTGTTCAGAGCCTTTCTTGGCTGTGGTGTTGTTAGCCTTGGGGAAACTGAGAAGTTCCTGGGATGGGGATGGTGTTGGTGTCTGGATGGGAGCTCCTGCTGAAGCAGGACTCAGATTGTCTGTGTGCATCCAAAGGGATGAACATAAATGTGGACAGGTGTGAGGAGGGCAAGACCAGGGGCCAGGGCCTGTGTGCATGTGGGAGCTGAGGCTCTGCAGCCATGGCATCACTATTTTGTCCTCCCTAGGCCATGCAGGAGGAGCTGGACGTGGAGAAGGAGCTGTGCCAGGTGTGTAGGCAGCATGGGGTGATGATTCAGACATTCTGGGGGTCCGTGCTGTATCACTGGGATGACCTTCCCTTCAGGCCTATTTCCAGGTGAGCTGCTCCATGGTGTCACTCACCTCTCCACTGTCCCATTTGTTTTTCACTCCAGTGGGCTGCTCAGGAGGGCTCCTAGTCATCTGGTCCCACGGGGAAAGGACCCATTAGTCCATCTGTTCATGCTTTTATGGAACAGCGCTGTCATGCTCAGGCACACAAAGGGGAAGCAGCACATTAATCTTACATTTATGCTTCAGTGTGTATAAAGCCAAGGTGTGTGTTTGACCATTCATGAAGCGACTGGAAAAGACCTTTCAGATCAAGTCAAACCATTAACTAAGGCAAGCCCACCACTAAACCATGACCTTCAATGCCACATCTACACATCTAAATCCCTCGAGGGATGGTGACCACTTCCCCGGACAGCTGGTTCCAATGCCTGGCCCCCTTTTCTGTGAAGAAACTTTTCCTAATATCCAGTCTAAACTTCCCCTGGAGCAGCTTCATAGAATCATAGAATGGTTTGGGTTGGACGGGACCTAAGAGATTATTTACTTCCAACCCCCCTGCCATTGAAAGGGTTAAATCCCACTAATCAGGTTACTCAAAGTCCCATCCAACCTGGCCTTGAACCCTTTTCTGACCAACCTGTTAGAGTGGTTGTTTCCTCTTGCCCTGTTACTTGTTATCTGGGAGCAGAGCCCGACCCCCACCTGGCTGCCCCCTCCTGTCAGGGAGTTGTGCCGAGCCAGAAGGTGCCCCCTGAGCCTCCTTTGCTCCAGGCTGAGCCCCCCCAGCTCCCTCAGCTGCTCCTGGTGCTCCAGCCCCTTCCCCAGCTCTGTTCCCTTCTCTGGACACGCTCTGGCCCCTCAATGTCCTTCTTGTCATGACCGGCCCAAAACTGGACACAGCACTCGAGGTGTGGCCTCACCAGTGCTGAGTGCAGGGGGACAATCGCTGCCCTGGTCCTGCTGGCCACACCAGTGCTGACACTTTGGGGACGCTGGACTGGATTGCTCCATTACCCCACCTGCCTGGATGCAGCTGCCTGTAGCAGCAGCTCTTTGTGTGTGGGCTCTTCACAGCTCCCTCAGTAGTCACTCGAGGTGTAGTTGATGACGTTGAGCAATTAATGGTATTCTGGAGAAAATGTATCAAATAAGGCAGGAGTCAGGCCATGAAAGTGCCCGTTTTTCTCCTTTGACTGAAAAGGCCACCAGGAGGTTGTAGATTTTTACACTGAAGTCAGCTGTGTTAATTCAAAATTTAGGTGAGATAAATCTGCCCCTCGTGGGTTGCCCCTTCAGGACACGCCAGAAATTGAAAAGGCACAATTTGCATCGGAAGCAGAAAGAAAGTGGGTGAAGGACTGAGCTTCTGGTGCCTGTTATCGCGGGGGCATCTAGGTCTGTTGTGCCTGGCAGTGTACAGACAGGCAGCACAAACAAGAGAGGGCAGCCTGGAATGCTGATCCTGCTCCCGAGGAAGGGGTGTGTGTGTGTGTGGTGTGTGGAGGGGCCGCCCTGCAGAGGCCTGGCCGTGCTGTCCCTGCAGGTTACCTGAGGCCTACACCCACTTCCGAAAGCCGTGGAATCCGAGGCGAAGGTCTGGCCAACCCTGCGGATGGCAGCTCAGCTAAAGCCCCTGGCTCCAGAGGTGGAAGAAGGATGTATCCCTACGATGGAGGATTTGGGACAGAAGGGTGAGAAAACTCGATTTGGTGGCTGCTCTCATGAAATCCTGCTTTGATTCTGTTCTTAAAAATATCCTACTTAGATCTGTTTCAAAAAATATGACTTACAGAATAAATAATTTCCTGCTGTTCCAGATTCCCAGATGTTCAGCCAGTGTGAAGCAGGTACCTGTACTGTCTGCACTTGAGCTCTGATGGTTAATACACACCAAGCATACTGCACTGCACATTATATTCGCTCACAGAAAAGATATCTCTCTTTCTAAAGATGCAGAGGCAACTACTGCTCAAGAGCTACGTGAAAGATAGTCCCTGACTATGATTGGATTATCATGGCTCTTTCAGTCTGGGAGTTGTTGCAGAACTATCTGTCTCTAGCTGCAGTGTTAGGGAAATATTTGTCCCCTAATTCAGATTAGGGTTACATTAGATATTAGGAAGAAGTCCTTTACTGTGAGGATGGTCAGGCCCTGGCACAGGTTGCCCAGAGAAGCTGTGGCTGCCCCATCCCTGGAAGTGTTCAGGGCTAGGTTGGATGGGGCTTGGAGCACCCTGGGATAGTGGAAGGTGTCCCTGCCCATGGCAGGGAATTGGAATGAAATGATCTTTAAGGTCCCTTCTAACCCAAACCATTCTGTGATTCTGTGATATGTCTCTTACTGAGAATCAAAACACAGAGGCAGTGGTTGCCCTTCAAAACTGTAACTAATCCTCTGTTCACTCATACTGCAAAGGAAGGTAAATTCCCACTGTGGAGGAGCTGCCCCACAGCTGGGTAGGAAACATCCTCTTCATGATTTTTAATATGTTTGATACGACCCTTCTTTTAAAGGAAGACCACACAATCTTTTATGCCCCCAAGGCAGACATCCCTACTGCTGAACATCCCTAAATTTTAAGCCCCCTGCCTTTGAGATGCTTTCCCGGGGGGTAACAAGGTGATGGTGTTTTCCATGGCAGATCCTGTGACTGATCCATGAACAGCCTTCCCCTGCAGTGGCGGCGAGACCCAAGCTTTAATGAGGCTGCAATATTATTTTTGGGACATGGTAACTCTTAAATTTCCTTGTTTGCATCCTCCCCCTTGTACACATGGCTGCGTGAGTGGGTGAGGCTGCAATTTCACTTCCTAATAATATTTTTTTAGCTCCTGTATAAAACTTCGCAAGGAAGGGAATTAGCATTATTTCAGTTTTTCAGAAAGACAAGCTAGACCAAAAAGAAGTCATCTGGGAACTGGGAATGTAAGCCAAATACTTAGGAATCTACTTGAGCGGCCATCCTTCTGAAGTATTTTTTTCCATTAACTTTTGGGAATTGAGACAAAAATTTTTAGCTGCTTTACCTTGATTTGCTCCTTCTATGCTCACGTCCGATGTCATCAGCAACGTAGTTCCTCTATTTTGGAGGAGTGGAAAGTAGCCTGAAGGGGTGCAATTGCAACTGGGGTGAGGAAAAACCAACCCAAGTTCTGCCCACAGTTGCAAAAATAGTAGAAGGTTCCTGTAGTGTGGTTTAAAAACTTGCAGCCAATAATGACAGCTACTACTTGTTTCCTTGCTTGGGTGGAGTGAAGCTCCTGCTGAGTGCATTTTGTCTCTGTATCCAGAGAGTTTTTGAACTTCCTGGACGAGTCTGAGGGTTTGTCTTAAATTTGCCTTGCATGAATTCAAAGACAGATGTGCTGATTTCCAACGGCATCAGACCCCGAGCAGCTTTGTGGATAAAGGAGGGAGCCTCTCTCCAGCTGAGATGGGTTAAAAGTGTGGTGTTTCCAGTGCCTCACCAGGACAGCCCCCAGGGCATCCTCTCAGTTCTGTTTTGGAAGTTCCTGCATTTCTTTGCGTTTGGGGAGCATTGTCCTGGTTTAACCCCATGAGGCAGCTCAGCCCTGTGCAGCTGCTCCCTCAGTCCCTGCCAGTGGGATGGAGGAGAGATTCAGAAGGATTAAAGTGAGAAAACTCATGTGTCGAGGTAAAGACAGTTCTATAAGGAAAGCAAAAGGTGTGCACAGGCAAAGCAAAGTAAGGATTCATTTAGTACTTCCCACCAGTGGACAGGTGTTCGGCCATCCCCAGGAAAGCAGGGCCCCATCACGTGGGAAGACAAATGGCATCACTCCAAACATCCCCACTTCCTCCTTACCCAGCCTTATATGCTGAGTGTGACATCATATGGTCTGGAGTACCCCTTGGGTCAGCTGGGGCCGGCCGTCCCAGCTGTGTCCCCTCCCAAATCCTTGTGCACCCCCAGCCTACTCGGGGTGGAGTGGTGAGAGGAGCAGAAAAGGCCTTGAGGCTGTGTGAGCTCTGCTCAGCAGTAAGGCAAACATTGGTGTGTTATCAACACTGTTTTCAGCACAAATCCAAAACAGCCCCAGATTAGCTACAACGATGAAAATTAACTCCATCCCAGCCAAAATGAGTACAAATATGCATAGCTTCTGCTCTTGGTCAGTGCTGGAAATATAACCGGTGCTGGAAGACCTGTTCCTTCTGGTTTGTAATGCAAATATTGTCTTCCCCAGTGAGCTACAACAACCCTTTAGCAATTGTAACCTGTGCAGTGAGGGGGATCAAGGAGAGATGGGTCTTCCCTCTGTCCTCTGCATTGTCCATGGAATGCTCAGAAAATGAAAGATCTGCATCCTGCTGTAGAAGTGGGGGGCACAGAAGGAACAGTGGTCAGGGTTCCTGCAGCTGAGTGTTGTGTGCTGTCAGGCTGGTTCTCAAATCCAAACAAGCAGCTACATGGACAAGGGAGCTAGCTGCCAGTTCCTCTGGTGCTTTTGAGTGGATTATTGGTCCAGAACCAGATGGGAATGGGCAGGGAGCAGCTCAGCCAGGTGCATGATTCTTGTAGAAAGTGCTCTAGGCTGAAGTGGGGAGCACAGCTTGTGACACACATCCCAGAGCTATAGTGAGAACTGCTGGCCTGATGAATCCCTGTGTGCTGGAGGCAGGAATTTGGCAGCTGTGTAATCCTTGCAGGCAGCCATGAGAGGGAGCCCAGCCCTGCCAGATTGTTCTGGCTCCAGAAGGAAAGAAAACATTTAGCAGGTTGCTTGCAAAGTATTAAAACCTTTTGTTCTTTTGCTGTCACAAAACCTGGTTGCCTCTTACAAGGAGACTCGGAATGGACTGGTGGGAATGGATTACTCAGCCAAATTCACACCACGGTAAAGATTTTTGTGGTGAGACTGGAAAATCCTATTCTGCTCCCATCCCAAACTGATGTCACCTGTCTGCTGAGTGCTGCTGGGCATGGGTAGGGGTCTAGGTGTGATTCCTTTGGCCCTTTTTGTTGTGGTACAGCAGCCTCAGAGCTGCTCTTTACTGCACTTCCGTGGAAGTGGTGTGCTGGGAGCACCAGCCTGGGCAGGGCACAGGAGGGACTCACCATTTGCCTTTGGCTTCATGCTGCTTGGTGTGTGAGGGGTGTTTTGGAGTTGCAGTGTGTTGGTAGGGTTGTAGCAGAACTCAGCCCAGTCCTGGTTTCCTGAACACTGTGGGGCAAGTCACCCCCCCTCGCTGCCATTCTCTTTTTCTGTGGGATGAAGAGACACTTCTGATTATTGCTATTGCAAAGGACCTCTTGTTCGGGTAAATATCTTGATTTCTAATTAAGGGTTTTAGCTTCTGGTGCTGTAAGAGGCAGAGTTAATTCCAGACTGGAATTGCAGCAGCAGAACCCAGTTTAGCCTAAGAGGAGAGCATCTGGATTCTCCCGACAGAATTGAAATGTGAACCAAGTTTCTGAGGCTGTTAGAGGTCAGGATTTCTTGTTTCCAACGAGCTTTGTGCTTTGATGGTTGCAGTGGATGGCTCCATCTGCTGGCACTTTGGGATCCCAGGACTGCTGGCCCTGCAAAAATTTGTTATTTGTGGCCTCCACTTGAGTTTTGCCAAGCTGGCCATTTGCCCAGAGCAGACAGTCCTGATCTGCCTGCCCCAAAATGTTCCTCTGTCAGATAATCAAAATCAGAGCGGTTCAGATTGCAGCCAGTCATTCCCATCTCATACTGGCCATTAGAGCTGGTCAACAATTAAGGAAAAACTCTTCAGACCCTTCCTTCCCGTTTTCCATAATTCATTAGAACATCCAATGTTTCCACAAGCCATAGTGGAAATGGCAGTAAAATGCATTTCTAGGAAAATCAAGATAAAAGTTGTTCCTTCTGACCCTGTGTGAAGGGGTTGGAGTCTGCAAGCTCTTTCCTGTCTTGCACAGCACTGACTTGGAACAGATGGAAGGAGCCCAGGGGGTTGAAATGCCAGAGCAGGGTTTGATTCCCTAGTTTTCCTGCCTGGGCTCAGATTTTCAGCAAGTCACCTGCCTTCTGTGGTTGCTCCAATGAGGCACTGAGGTTCTGCAGGAAAAGGAGCCCTGGGTATTTGATAAGGAGGTTTGTGGTAAAAGGACAGGTAGGACAGGGGATGCAGAGGTTGACATTCGGGATCCATTTCTGTGTTTGTCAAATCATTTAGGCAAAACTTGTCAAACTTGTGTAAAATGGTTTATCTCCAGAGCTTGGAGACTGCTGTAACAATCATAGCTTGAGAAGGGGAGGATTTTGATTCTTGGAAGAGAATTCCCTCTCTTGAAAAGTTGCAAAGAAGTTACACAACTTGACTAAAGCCGTTTGGAAAGTCAGGGTCAGAACTGCAAGCCAAGCAAAACTCTTTAGACAACAACTCTAGACACAAAACTGCCCCTCCAGTCCCCCTGAGCTGACATCAAGCTGTCAGTCCTGCATGGCATTCAGGGCGTAATTTCTCTGCTTTCAGGCTGGCACTGGGCTGCATCTCACCTCGATACATCTGTGAGCAGATCCAGCAGTATGAGAAAGAGAGAACAGCAAATCAGAGCACATACTGGTATGTCTTTGCACCTTCAGCGTGGCTTGCTTTCCCTGAAAAGGAACCTGGCATCTCACGCACAGGAGAGTCATTTGTTAACTCTCTTCTTAATTAATGTTTGTTTTTCCTGTGCCTGCTGGCTGGTTCCTCTGGGTTGCACTGTAGTTCTCTTTCAGCATGGATTTATTAGTCTGTCTGTGACACCCAGGGGCTTTAGGCACTTTGTAAATAAAGATTATGAATGCCAGCTGTCATTATTATTGCTGGGAAACAGTGGCTCATGATTTTGAAAATCAATCTCAGTAAATCAGCACCATCCGTCTCTGTGTTGTTATTATGAGCTAGATGAGAAGGAAGAATAATTTACAAATAAAAGCCAAAGGGTTTCTCATGCCAAGGATATGAGCAGGATTTCACCCAAAAGTCTCAGTGACTGTCTGACCTGTACAAATCTCATGGTGTCTGAAGGTCCTGTGGCCACAAGTCCAGCAAATGGCCCCGTGTTTGCTCAGCTCCCTGGCCATGACCACCACACCAGAGGAGGGGAAGAGGGCACTGGGAATTGGTCTCAACACAACCTGTGCTCTTCCTCACCTCACCACTGCCTGCAGGTTCTCCTGGAGGAGTCTGGGGACAGTTGAACTCAGTGTACCCATCCCTGGGCTGGCCTTCAGCTTGCTCAGATCTACCCAGACACTGTGAATCAGAGCCTGGTAGGCAGCTTTGATGGAGAAGCAGGTTTGTGTTAGAGCCTGGATGGGGAAAAAACCCAAACCATAATGTCTGTGCAAACTCTACAACTAGATATTCATATTGGTTTGTTTCGTTTGCAACATGTCAAACAGCACAGTGGTTGGTGAGGAACAGGCAGAACGCTGCCAACAATTCTGGCCAAAATGCTCAATTTCATTAAAATTCAAGGGACAGATAAAATACCAACACCCTTGAAGGGTGTGTTTGGGAGTCTTTTTCTTCAAAGACAATTAAGAGAGGAAAGATTTCAAGAAATGAACATACTCATGTTTTCCACCTAACAGCCAGCCAGCCTGCTGGCAGCTGGCATGCCATGGTGATTTTAGCATTTCAAAGTGATCAGTAATTATAAAAATGAAGCTGTCAAGCTCCCAGTCACTGCAGTCAATTGTAGGTGAAGTACAGGTCGTGGTGGCTGCACATGAGGGACTCACTGAACCTCAGTATCACGACAGTAGTTTTTAGCATTCGTAGAGTGTCCTGTCAGGTTGGACATTAGGAAGAATTTCTTCACAGAAGGGGTGATTAGATACTGGAAGGGGCTGCCCAGGGAGGTGATGGAGTCACTGTCCCTGGAGGTGTTTAAAGGAAAGACTGGACTTTGTGCCATGGTACAGTGGACAAGGTGGTACTTGGTCATAGACTGGACTCGACGATCCCATGGGTCTTTTCCAACCTAACTGATTCCCTAAATCTGTGATTCTGTTTAGTAATCAGATTTTCCAGAAAGATCTTGTCAGCCTAAAAATCAGCTGAGCAGAGTACTCCCCACGTGGCAGAGTTGAAGCAGGTCCAGAGGCTGAGGTGCTACCATTTTATAAGAAGCTCTTTTTCTATAAAAATTTTTATATAAAACTGTCCATTTTCTGTGGGCCTAGCACCTGATCTCATGACCTGGAGCCCATAAACCAGTTTTGAAAGGTGTCCTTAAGTCCCTTGCAAAGGTTATTGCTTAAATCAACACAAAGCTCTTAGGAATGTGCTGATGTGCTCGTTCTTGAGGAAGCTGAATCAGGCCCTCGCCCTGCTCTTTGGAGAATTACATCCCAGCAGGGACAGAGGAGAAACACGTTTCCTGAAACTCTGCTCCTCTGCACGCGAGCTAAGGAAAGCTTCCCAAGTGATTCATGCAAAGTTTGCTTTCCCTGTAGTCATCCGGCTGCAAGCCAGGTGAGTAGGCTTGGGAAAGAACTGGTGTCGTGGGAAGATCCCTGAAATCGCTCGTTGTGAATAAACCTCGTGGTGCTAATGATGGGTTGCATGGAGGCAAGGTCCTAATTCAGTAATTTTTTCTGACCCACAGTGAAATACGGGCGTGGCTTTGTGTTTCAGGGTCCTGTTTGAGCTGCTGTGGCGGGATTACTTCTGGTTCGTGGCCCTGAAATACGGCCGAAGGATTTTCTCAGTGAGAGGTGTGTATGGGTCTCCACGTTTGGAGGGGAAAGGTAGAGTCTTACGACAGGGAAAGTAGGAGAAGAGGCTGTTGGCACTAAGGTGTAGAAATGTTCTTCTCACAGTGGTTGTGTCACCACCCCGGGATGCTGCTGGGGACTCACTGTCAGCACAGAAGTGCCTCAGCAGCACGGTGCTGGACACTGTGCAGACACTGAGCCCCAGATCTGATGAGATACAGGAGTATTGTTACCACACGTCCATGGGAAACAGCAGCACAATGAGAGTGAAGATGCTCTTTCCAGAGGCGTTCCGCTTTTAAGCAGAATCCAGGCTTCAGGCTTGCCCAAGGTCACCAGAGGATCTGGGGCAGAGCAGGAACTGACCCAGCAGGGTGAATCCCAATAAACCAGATACTGCACTACACAGGAGTCAGAGTGTGATTCAGCTCCAGCCCCACGGACTGACGTGCAGGAGTCTGCACATGAAATGGGGATCTGAACACTCAGTGCAGGAGAAAATATCCAGTCCATACCTCAGGAAACCCTGCAGGCCATGCCTGTGCTGGGTGAGCTGTTCTGCAGGTGATGCAGCACTGGGTTAGATGCTCCAGGGCAGCCTGCCTGGCATCCAGCTGTGGCTGCAGAGGAACACATCTCCCTCAGGGCCTGTGTCACATCTGCCAGGCCTGTGTGGCTGTTGTGATGGCACTGGATGCCAGCGCTGGGCCTAACCTTGGATATCTGCAGCTTGAGCTCAGCTGTCCCTGCTGCCTCTGTTCCACTGTACAGAGGGTTGGAATTGCCACTGCATCCTGCAAATATTAAATCTGTTCCTACCCTACTCCAGGGGCAATTACCTGTGGCTTCTGCCAGGTAATTCTGGGTTTACCATCTGCTACAGAAACAGATTTCACATAAACATTGTCCTGGAGCAGAACTGAAAAAGAAAATACGAGCTTGGGCCAGAGCATATCTCTGTCCACTTGTGAGGTCTGAGTCATTTTTAATTAGAAAAAAAAAAAGAACAAACACCAGTAAAATGAATAGTCAAAATCCATTAGGGCTTGAGCTTCCTCTGTGTGCAAAGAACACCCCTTTGCAACACTTGAAAGGAGGAATGGATCATTTCTAAACCTGTGCAGAAGTTTTGTTTGCAATGGCACTGAGGGGCCGACCTTCACCCTGATGCCCTGTGCCAACCAAGTGTCTCTGGCTGTGTTGTTGTATGAGCAACTGACTGCGCCAGTATTTCTTCAGCAGCAGTTCATTATTTTCCCCCATAGGACTTCAAAGTAAAGAGATCCCCTGGAAAAAGGACCTTCAACCCTTTGACTGATGGAAAGGTCAGTAGAAACCACAGGTTTGGCTGGGAGTGCTTTTGTTTTCCACGTGTCTGTCGGGGCTCTCGCGTGCCCTAACGCTGGCTCGGGTCTCTGCAGGGGACCTGTCAGCATGGCCAGGGCTGGCACTTAAACTGGCATTTAAACTGGCATCACCAGTGTATGACTCTGTGTGCAGACACTTGGCTTCCCTTCCCAGACTGAGCACGTCCAGGAGCAGGCCCACAGGGTACCACGCTTTGTGAGATGCACTGCATTTAGATTTTCCTGCCCAGGAGGGAGTGTTTGTGACCTGCTGGTCCCTGCTGTTTAGTCACACAGAGCCTGACCAGCCCTTCTTATCAATGTTAGATTGCCATGCCTGCTACAATTGGCTCTGTTTGCTTTTGGTTACAAGGTTACAACAGATTTAGAATAAATCACATCTTTTGTAATCCCACAGCCTTTTCTTTAGCTTTTATAACTTTGTTGTAACATGAATAGCAAGAATAGTATCTCAGAACTTCGAGGGACTAACAGATTAAAGTATCAGAATTGGTGTAATTCACACCTGTGTATCTTTTTTCATATGAATGCCACGTGTATCCATTTGCACACAGGATACAATAAATCACACAGGCACCATAAATCTTTTCCTTAACAACAGACAAACTCTACTTTTCAGGCAGTAACCCTCAGGGATTTGTCCAGTACATCCCTCTGTTAGTCACCTGTCAAGAACCTTTCTGTTCTTTGTCCATCTCACTATTGTTCTTGGCCCATCTCACTACTGGCATATTTATTTTACTCTGCAAAATCCCCTGCAATCCACCTGATCGTTTTCCGTGTCTGAGATTTTTCCGTGCCTTTCTTTTTTTTTCCTTGCCAAAATTTCTCCTCATCTTAATGTTCAGTATGATCTCCCATTGAATTTCCAGTGGATCTCAGTGGCTGCTCTCCAGCTGAGCCACACTGAAATCTCTCCCCGCCGCTGTGCGCTGCCACCGTCCTTCCTGCTTGGAAACGGCTGTGAATACGTGGCCTCATGTTGGTTTGTGAGTGCCCAAGGACGTCCTGACGTCCCAGTGCTGCCTTTTGTCTCTGCGGAGGGCAAAACTGGGGTTCCTTTTGTGGATGCCAACGTGCGGGAGCTGAACGCCGCGGGCTTCATGTCGGACAGAGGGCGGCAGAACGTCGCCAGCTTCCTCACCAGGGACCTGGGTCTGGACTGGAGGGTGGGGGCAGAATGGTTTGAATACCTGCTGGTAAGACTGGCCCCTTTGTGTACCTGGAGTTAAGTGACAGGCAGGACGACAGCCCTGGCTAATAAGGAAGGATACGGAAGATGATCAGTAATTTTCAGGCTGCCACAAGTCCATGTATACACTGCTTGCAAGGTATGAACTTCCCAAAGCTCACATAAGTAAAGGGAATTTTGCCGCAGTGAAGCTGCCATTCAACCAAGATGTGTCTAGGAAGTTTGCAGTAATTGTGGTGATCCTCTGTGTATGGTTTTAGGCAGAGAGTCGTCACACTGGAGAAAACTTTCAAACATGAATTATGTTAACAATGCTCTGATTTGCTCACCCCAGAGGCTGGGGAGGAGGGCGGCCCAGAAATAGAACATAAAAAGGAATGTGTGCTGGCACAGCCTCTTTGCATTGATGGCTGTGGACTGGGAAGCCATCTAGTCAAGAGCAGGCAAGTATGGACAATAGCTGGATCAGCTTCCAGAGAGCTCCACCCTGGCTGGAGGCAGCCTTCTTCATTCTGGCGTGTTAGAGGCCTCCCTGCCAACTGGAGCACCAATTCCTCTCTCATACATCAATCAGCAGCTGTGTGAGCTCAGTTAAATAGCTGGGTCACTTCTCCGACCTCACTCCCCATAGATTCTCCTGGTGCTGACTGACAAAGGCCAAATACTCACATCAGCCTCACATAAAAGGTCTTATCTGTGGGATACAGGAGGCTACTGACAATCAGAAAACTTTCTCACTCACTGGGAGTGTTGGAGAGACAGAAATCCCAGTTGCCTTGCCATTATTTGCAATTAAAAGAGCCTTTTTTTGTGAAGGTCAAGTGTTTTTTGAACCTCCTTGGAGCTGGGCTCTGACATGGCTTTGGCTGCAGGAGGAGGATCTGGATGCTCTTCCCACTCCAGTGCTGTGAGCAGCAGTGGGCCTGCACAACAACACAGTGCAGGACTTCAGGATGCTCCAGGAAGGGGTTTTGGTAGCTCCATGCAGTGATGCTTTTCCAGATAAGAGCAAGAGCCTTCCAGGTCCTACTCCACAAGTGAGGAAGACCTGGAAGGTCTCACACTAGAAAGATGCTCTGTGTGTTATCTACATTTATTCCTAAGGACATGAATGTTACCAGCCTTGCTAGAAGCAGGATTTAGCATTCTGCACTGGCCCCTTCACCTCAAGAAGCCCGAGACGCTGATGGCCGCTGTAGGTTGGTGTGGCACAGGCTGATCCTTGTGCCCTTCTGTCCCATCCTTCCAGTTTGTGTCACACAGCTCTGTTACTGTAGCCTGGTGGCACCCCCAGTGCAGCGTACAGGAGACACCAGCTTGGTGGGGAGGACATGGCTGGAGAAGAGTAGAGGGCAGGACAGAACTGAAACTGGTCTTACTTGCAGGAAAGCAATGCCTGTTTCCTCTCCAGTACTGCCAGCAAAGGCCCACTGAGTGTCTGTGTGGGCCATCCACATCAGACGGGCAGGGGCACTGAGGCACAAGCTCTCTGCAACCTGCTGGAGCCAGGGGGAAGGCCAGAGACCACTGGTGTCCTGAACTGAGAGTATCTCAGCTCTGATTTCATTGATTTCATTCACAGGGTCAGGCCCTAAGAAAAGGCAGAGAAACAAGCAGAAGAGAATGCCAGGAAGGGGCAAGGCTAAGGGGGAAATGAGCCTGCCTCCTGCAGTCCCCCTTGGATTTGCCCTTGCCTCCCACACACTTTCCTGCATGCTAATGGCACAATCAGGCCTCTGATGGCATCTTTTTCCCCTGCTTATCTCACCGGCTGGAGGAAGCGAGCTGGCAAGGGGAAGCCTGGTGCACAGGGAGGGAGCATGGCTGGCTGCTGCTCACCCTGACCCCGGCACTTGCTGGCTCTGCAGAGAAAGGGCAACTTGACAGAGCCCATCCCCTCTGCCTTCTGCCATCCTGGTGCATTGAACTCCTCATTCTAAGGGGTGGCTGAGATCTTGGAAACAGCTCTGTGTGGATTGGTTGCTGCTTTGTAGGAAATAAAGGGAGAACAGTACAGAACCATCTCCTTCTGCCACAGTTGTTGCTTTTGCAACACAGACACCCCTCCTAGGAATGCTCAGAGATCCCATATCCTCCTTGCTATCACTTCCACTCCGCTCCTGAGCTGGGTTTGAATTATCCTACAACTGGAAAACTTCTGGTGTTGGATTTAAGCCACCCTGCCCAGCTGAAGAGCACTTGGATAGGACCATGTTTTGCTCTCATTTGTGCCTGTTCCAAAAGCCCTGCTCCATTTTACATAAGCATCCTTGAGAGCTTTTCATTTGTTTAGATGAGGAATAACTTAATAAGGGGATAAAACTTCAGTGTTTGTATTGTTTGCATCTTCATATACACTGTGTGATTACTCTGCACAGTCTAAGCTGGACTTCTCTCCAAACTGTCTAGTAAGATCTGTAGAGACGATTTTGTCAGTCTGTGGTGTCTGGGTAACTGGTCAGGAAGAATTTTCTCTAATATTTGAATACTTTTTTTTGGAATATGAGCACTCAAAAGCTAGGGCTACGTGTGAAGTCTTCCTGATGATGGCAGAAAAGAGAAGGATTTTCTTTACAAAAAAGGAAACTAAGAAAGAGACTTTGGTTGGACTTTTATCTGTCTCACTGACCTAAGGATCATGAAGTGAAGTAGCCTGGGAAGCTGATCCTAGCTGTAAAAAAGCAGCCATGCAGGTCCTTTTCTGAGCCACATGCCTGTATCTACCTGGGAGAGCTATGACCACCCCAGTCCGGCCAGAGTGAATCCCATTCAAGGAATTTTCCCCTTGAGTTAAAGGATGGATGAGGAGAGAAGATCCACCAAGGGCCTGCCCAGCTCTTCTCACTGTTTTCTCCCTCTGTTCTCCAGGTGGATTACGATGCTTGTAGCAATTACGGCAACTGGTTATACAGCGCTGGCATTGGCAACAGCCCACGGGACAACAGGAAGTTTAACATGATTAAACAAGGCCTGGATTGCAATGGGAATGTAAGTCTTGCTCGGCTGTTTTACAAGGATGAGTGCAGTGAAGAGCGCGGGGTATTTTCAGGGAGCAGAGGAGATCAGTCTGCTGCGTGGATTCTGCTGCAAAACCAGTTCTGTGTCTCCTGGCCAGCAGTTCCTCGTGTACAGGAAGATGTGACTTCTACAATCTGCTGCTGTCCCCAGGGAGGTTGGAGCTCCCCATGCCCTCCCTGGTCTGTGTGTTTAGTGTTTCACTACCATTTTTTCTGGGTCACAGCCACAGCCCATCAGTACCTCACACAGACATTTCCCTGAGCACAGAGCAGCTTCTTGGAGAACTCAGGAGTTACCAGAGAGACAGAACTGCTCCTTGAGAGGTGCTGGAGAGTAGATTAAACCTGTGACTCCTGTGACTATCCTCTCTAAGTGGTGGGAGCAGATAAATTACCCTTTCCAGTTGCTCAGCCAGTGTTCACACACTGGATTCACACCTGTTTCCACAGTATTCCTTTGCTTCATGTCAGGCTGCGCTGTTGCCTTTTGGCACTGTAACTGGCAGGCTGGCAGGATTTAACAAATCAGGAATTAGTCCTAGTAGAAGTCACAGCAGTAGAGGTAATAGTAGAGCTTCAGGAACACAAGAGTGTGCAGCTGAGCTGGTTATCCTAATTTCCTTCAGTCACTGGAAACTGGTTGGGAGTGACTTCATCTCAGGATGTCCTGAACAGGACAGGTGGACAGTACCAAAAATGTGCCTCTGTCTCCCTCCTCTGCCTGCAGAGTGAGCCTGGGAGATATGCTCCAGCACCCAGGTCTCTCTTTACACTCTAATTCTGGGTAGAGGGTCTGGCAGGAGGGACTAAGGCTTGTCAGAGGTAACTGATGCTCTATGACACCAGCTTCTCTATCTGGAAATCTGGCTCTTTTTCTTCTTACTGAGAAAGACCCTTGCTGGGAAGCACTTACAGATTGTTACTGGAGGGATCCTGCCCCATTGGGTCTGTTTGCAGGGGGATTACATCCAGCTGTGGGTCCCAGAACTGCAGGGCATAAAGGGAGCACACATCCACACCCCCTGGGCACTGAGCAGGGCTGCTCTCTCCCAGGTGGGAGTGACTTTAGGCGAGACCTACCCAGGGCCAGCTGTGACAGCCCCAGAGTGGTGCTGACCAGGGACCCGTGAGTACTGGGAAGGCTGGGATGGGGTGGGAGGGCTCCAGGGGGCTGCCCTGCATCTGTAGGAGTCTCTGTGAGTCCTGCTCTTCTTTCTCAGGTATAAAGGGAAAAAAATGTTTTAATGCAAAGCCTCATTACCTCACAGCAGGGATTGTGCAGCCAGGGTTATTTAGCTCTGCCTGTCCTACCCGCTGTGGTGAGGGATGTAAATTTTGGCTGCTTCTCTATCCCATCAGCCCTGTATAGTTGGGAGGGCTTAGCCAGAGCATGTCCTTCAGGGCATCCTTCCCTGCCCTGGTAGCTGCCCCAGCCAGGATGGAGGGATGGGCTAGCGCCAAGGCCTCCACTGGCCTTACCACCCCCCGATGCAGATGGTCAGAAGGGAGACAACCCACTGTTCTCCCTGTTCAGGAGGTGGAAGTCAAAACAACCAGCTTCCTGCCATGTTTGAGTGCATTCAAACTGGAGTCAGCAAGATCTGTAAATATGGGGACTGCTCCTTGCACTTTGCTTTTTGCACGTATCTCCCCTTTAGAATGGGGACAGAATGAGATGTTGATCCTGCAACATGTCAAGGGTTTTGTCTGCTGCCTGGAAAGCTGCTCTTGGAGGAGATGGGTATGGAAGGAAATGGATGTAACCGATGGTTGTGTATTGCAAGGAGTTTTCAGCATTTTGCCTTTCCCCCGTGCATCTTGTGGAGGTTCAAACTCAGGTGTTGTACTATGTCAGGGAAGAATGAAGCATGTCTCCATTTCAGGTTTTAATCCCAAGGTACAGTACCAAATTTTTAGGCCAGGTTCCTTTGCCATGAGTGGAAAGTTTTGTGGACACAAAGTCTTCTGCTGTTGGAGGGCCTGGATTAGTAACCTTCTGGGATCAGAGAAAAGACTCAGTGAAGGAACTCCTTGGTGAGACAACGGTTTGATGCAGTGATGAAACTTGAAGCCAAAGAGCTTCTCCATCAGGCAAAAGTTCAATTTTTATCAGCTTTTCCAGCTTACCTTATCAGAATCCCTGTTCTCCAAAATGCAGGCCTAGAGAAGTGTCTGTCAGGCCCTCCTGCCTTTTTCGTGAACATGGGAGGCAGAAGTTCCCCAGGCACGTTCTCCTGCTTGTCAGCACTGCTTTGTGACCAGATTCACCCTGCAGCATCAGTAAATATCTCACTGTTCCTCTGTCATTTGCCACAGGGAGGAAGCCCCCATCCCAGGGGCAGGAGGGGACCTGCAGAGGCACCAGCCCAGCACAAGGACCGAGGGACAGATTTTTACTTCTCTTGCAAGAAAGATGTTTGCTGAAGGATGGAGGAGTGCTCAGTGGCAGGTTTTGCTGTTAAGGATGCCTGGATAATGGTTCATTTCCTTGAACAAGCCAAAGATAAAGGTCTGGCATGGTAAAGTAACTCAGGATCTGCCTGTCTGGTGTTCCCAGGGACAGTTGCTGGATGTGGGTATTTGGAGGTTGTGTATTAGCTCTTTTCCTTACAATCTGGAGCCGATGTTTATGTGGCAGGTGTTCACTCAGAACTGAAACTTATGCTAATTTTTCATGTTTAAAAGTTTTAAAACCACCAATCAGTGTGCAATTAAGTTTTTCTCCTGGAATAATATTATTTTATCTTCCTCATTTCCTGAGAGATTCATAGATAGAGATTGCCAGGATGTTCTTTTATTGTGTCTCCTGCAGTACTTTGGAGAAACAGTATATTGCTCTTGGAAACTCCCTTGGAGTCCTTGCAGCACCCCAATGCTTTTGGTACCAGCCTGGAAGCTGGAAACTGTTCAGTTCATAGCCAAGAATTGTGTTTTGTACTCGGCATCAAAACAAGTTTGAAATGGATCCCTAAACATTTTTACCATTTTATTTTTTTGCAGAATGTTGAACTAGCTGGAAGAGTTTGGGTATTTGGAGATGGCCGTATTTGTGCTGTTGTGGAGCACTGTCATCTGAGGGGCAGCCCAAATCTTAACACTCTGACTCCCAAAGATGGGACATTGCTCTGAATTTATCACCACTAGAGATCCATTGGGCCTGTTGTGTAAAGAATAAGAGTAATTCTGTGAAATCTCTGAACGCTCACTTGGGTTGGTGGGTTCAGGTCTGGATGACAAATGAACTGACATTGAACACAAAACCAAGCTCTGCCCCCAAAGGAGGGGGGGATTTTGAACACATGCCCTGTCAGGGCCATGTTAATAATTCCACCACGTGTTGTATCAGGGGGCTGGGCAGCGATGCAGCCATCAGGGGGTGATTTGGAGGGGAATAGAGTAAATCAGCTTTAGTGACAGCACTGTTGGCTTTGTCTCCTCTGACCCACAGCACAGATCCTCATCTGGGCCACTCCAGAGAGCAGAGTGATACATTTGGACAAAGCCAGCAGGAGAATCACAGAATCGATTAGGTTGGAAAAGACCTCTGAGATCACGGAGTCCAACCTATGACCAAACACCACCTTGTCAACCAGGTCAGGGCACTGAGTGCCACATCCAGTCTTTACTTAAACACCTCCAGGGATGGTGACTTCACCACCTTCCTGGGGCAGCCCGTTCCAATGTCTAATCAACTTTTCTGTGAAAAAATTCTTCTTAATGTCCAACCTAAACCTCTCCTGGTGCAGCTTCAGACTTTGTCTTCTAGTCTTGTCACTGGTTGCCTGGGGGACAAAAGACTGACCCCCACCTGGCTACACACTCCTGTCAGGGAGTTGTGGAGAGCAAGAAGGTGCCCCCTGAGCCTCCTCTTCTCCAGGAGCTCCCCAGCTCCCTCAGCCGCTCTTCAAAGGACTTGTGCTCCAGATCCTTCCCCAGCTCCGTGCCCTTCTCTGGACACGCTCCAGCCCCTCAATGTCCTTCCTGAATTGAGTCCAGAAGTGGACACAGCGCTGGAGGTGCTTCACCAGTGTCCAGCGCAAGAGAAGCATCACTTCCCCGGCCCTGCCGGCCGCACTCTCCCGATCCAAACCCGGTCCGACCCCGTACGCTGAAGGCGGGCGGGCAGAGCCCCGCGGGGGAGGCGGGCGGGAGGCGGGGCGTGCCGGGAAGCGAAAGTGCGGGGAAGGGGAAGTTCCGAGCACGGCACGGCCATGGCCACGGCCCCGGCGGGCCGCAGCCCCGTCCCGCCGCCGGACCCGCACGCCGTGCCCATGGTAGCGCTCAACTACGGCGTCCGCCGCCGCCTCGGGCTCTACCTCAACCCGCGGGCGGCCGCCGCCGCGGACTGGACGGCGCTGGCGGAGGCGCTGGGATGCAGCTTCCTGGAGATCCGGCGGCTGGAGGGGCTGCCCGACCCCACGGCCACGCTGCTGGAGGAGTGGCCGGGACGCTGCCCCGGCGGTGCCACCGTGGGGCACCTCCTCGATGTGCTGCGCCGCTTGGGTCGCGACGATGTCCTGACGGACCTGGCCGGCAGCGTGGGTGAGGCGGCCGGAACGGGGAGCGCTGGGATAGCCCGGGGAGTGCCGGCGCTCGTACGGGAGCGGCGCCGAGCCTGCCCCCGCTGCTGCTTCCTGGGGAGGGAGGGGATGCTCTTCGTGTCGGTCTTGATGTTCGGGTCGCTCTTTGCGGTTTGTGTCGCTCTTTGCTGCTCTGTCCGGGGAGGTGATGTTAAGAAAAACCCCCGCTCAAGGAGGAAAGCCCTTTTCAGACTGTGGAGGGACATCCCCGGTGTTCTCGGGAGGGCCGCAAAGGTGCGCCGAAGGCTGGAGCACCTCTGCAGTGGAGAGAGGCTGAGAGAGTGGGGGTGTTCAGCCTGGAGAAGAGACACTTCCTGGGAGACCTTAGAGCACCTTACAGTGCCTGAAGGGGGCTTGTGAAAAGAGCGAGAGAGACTTGTTACATGGGCAGATAGTGATAGGAGAAGGGGAATGGTTTTAAACTAAAAGAGATTGATATAAGATATTAGGATATTAGGTATTAGATTAGATTTTAGGAAGAAATTTTTCCCTGTAAGAGTGATGAGGCCCTGGCTCAGGTTGCCCAGAGAAGCTGTGGCTGTCCCATCCCTGGAAGTGTCTAAGGCTGGATTGGATACGGCTTGGAGCAACCTGGAATAGGGGAAGGTGTCCTGCTCATGGCAAGGGGTTTGGAATGAGATGCTATTTAAGATCCCTTCCAACCCAAATTATTCTCTGATTCACAGTAGTCTCACATAGCTTCCAGGAGAGAAGTGTGTTGTGTTTCTGGTAACCACGAGCCCTGCAAAGTAACCTGGAGCCCTGTCTTATCGCAAACCTTGGATAATAAAGTTTCTGTGCGTCAAAAGATGCTTCGGGCCAGGTCAGCCAGGAGACTGCTTGCATGGACACCAGGCAGCGTGAAAATGATGATGTGTGGATATAGTGTGATTGGAAGATATGTACTGAGGGAGATGAGGGATGTGTGGAACTGGATAATATCAGGGAAAAAAATTTCCATGCAAACTGAAAAAATTGACACGTCAGTGAGAAGAATGAAGGTCCTCATGGTGTTTTGATAACTTTTCAGGCTCTTCTTATTCTTCGTGATCCGAGAAATTCAGAGGGAACACAGAATGTGAAATTCTGTCATCAGAATGGGAAGTTTTTTACCAGAGGATTTCCAAAGCCAGAGAATTCCCTGAAGGCCTGTGTTGTATAACAGAGCTTACTGTGTTAGTGATGAGGAAGTAATAAATCTCACTTCCTGTTACTCACGGAGATAAAGGAAGATGTAGAAATCCATCTCTGTAGAGAGCCTGACCAAGAAGCGATGGAGGACTTCCCTTTGCTCCTGTGGTTCTTCCTACTTAAGAACACAATTTGAAGAGCAGATTTTGGGAAAGATAAAAGCATCAGTGTACTTTGTGATCCACTGATCAGAGGTTCCTAACAAATTAGGGGGATCTTCCAGCTGTGCTTTGCAAAAACGTTGGGATCACCCAGGCAGGTTCTGGCCCTGAGCTCAGGATCTGTCCCACTGGAAGGGAGTGTGGTGGTTGGGCTTTGTGAGAGCTGGAATAGACTCCAGCAGAAGGAGTGGGAGGAGCCTGGGCTGCAGGAAAGTCACAACTTTGTCCAGAGTTAGGTCACACTGATAAGAGGAGACAGATAAATTCTTGGAAGAAGGAAGCACTAAAGGCTGTTCAACAGAAAAACCCTGTCTGTGGCTCAGGAAATCCTTAACTGTGAATGGTCCAAAAGATAGGTTATGAACACAGACTGTAGATTAGACCTAAAAGATAAATCACCTTAGGGAAGTATCTCTGTAAGTTTATTTTATTCTTCTGTTCCCCCCTAAACATCTGGTTTTGTGCAGTGCTTGGGCAGATGGACCCTCAGCCTGACCAGCGTGGCTGTTTCTAATTATTTTTGGCTCAGGACTGCAGCGAGGGCCTGTGACCTGTTGCTGGTGCTCAGAGCTCTTGCAGAAGCCAGAAATATTTACACTGGGAAAGGAAAGGAAATGAACAGTTTTGTGCATTCCTGTGCTCCATATTTCCTGATGCCAGGGGCATGTTTGTGTACGGTTAGGAATCCTGCAGTGGTATCCAGCTCAGATTCAGAAGACATCAATGCCCCAGCAGCTCTGCACTAACTGTGGTCTTCCTCAGCAATTTATTTTGCTGTAGAATCATCTTTAGGGATGTGAAGCTTTTTGCTTTGATACATTTGTGCTCTTTCCTGCTGAAACACAATGATTTTTGTTTCTTCCCCAATCTGTTATAAAAGTGCTACTTTCCTGCCTGACAGTTACTGGGTCTGTTTTCTCTGTCTTCTTGTCAAGCTACTCAATTTGCACTTTAGTTTTCATAGTTTTATTCTTTTTTTTCCAGTTCTTCTGGCTTTTGTTTGACTGCTAGAGGAATGTAAAGCCTAGTTAGGTGCTTGGTGGAATGGGACAACTTAGCTTGGAGGAGTTTCTTGCTACTTGGTGGTGGTGTTTAGGATCCTTTATCTTTATGGTCCCAAAGTCATCCCTGATCCTTGTTCAATCTCAGGCTGTATAATCAGGTGCTGTTTCCAGCTGGGGACTGATCCACCCCAAATCAGAGGCAAGGAGAGAAGACTTGGAGCAAATACACTGAAAATGAACATTTCTGTATTGAGCACTATGCAATGCTGTTAAATAATTGCCTGTTCTTGCCTGTTCAGCAGTATTTTGGATTGTGAAGCTGGCTCCCAGGGGAACCAAGGCACACTTAAGGTGGTGGCTGTGTGCCAGTGCTTCATCTGGGACTGCTGAACCTGTTGACATCTTCAGAGTGACTTTAATCATGATTTCAAAGATACTGACTTACCTGGCACACCTCACACAACAGGCAGATAGGTGGGACCTGAGTTAGGGCTTTACTGAGGGAAGACCTGAAATCTGAACCTTGCTGGTAAAGAATGTGGCTGATTCTTCCCTCTGCAGGACTGGGGGGGCAGAGGGGAGGAGAAAGGCGGATTGGGAATGCCTCAGCATCAGGAAAAGCTTTGATTAGGTCTGAGCCTTATTAGATTGGAGGTAATCCAGTAATGAGATGCAATGCTGAGATAGGAGCAGGGGATGGGGCCTCAAGCTGGGCCTCCTGCAGACCTGCTCGTGCCAGGTTGTGCAACAGCAGGACTCACTGGGCTCCCACCTGCACCCTGCACTTCCAGGGGATTCTGTACTCTGCTGTTTGCTGTTGCACCAGTGAGCTGTGCCAGCTGAACCCTCTGAGTGATCAGTACTTTCCTGATTAACACTTGTTGTTTTTTTTTTTTTTAATCTTAAGTAAAGGCAAAGGCTCTAGGCAGTTTCATCTTTTTCTTAATTCCTGGTTTCAAATCTCCTTTTACTTTCAGTTCTTCTGTAATTGCAGAGTAGCAGAGGCTGCAGAGTTTCTTGTCGCTTCTCCAAAGACTTAACATTTAGATTTATGATTTATTTTTAAACCATGTTTGTTTATAATAGATCTGTGTCCATCACTGTCCTGACTGGCAAGATCACATCAGCGACTGTGACAGGCCTTTTCCCTTCAGTTTTCCCATGGTGGGGTACACATCTACTCTGCCTGGGAAAAGAGGATCCCTATTGCTGTTGTACAATTTAAAAGCTGTTTCAGGGACTTCTTAAAATTTTACATGGTCCTCCTGTATGTGGTGGGTGTAGATAGTCACTGTCACCTGCAGTTGTCCTGGCTGACAGAGGCTGGGGGTGTGAATCAGCTCATGTGCCTGCAGAGGATTGCTAAGGTTGGAGAAGACTTCCAGGATCATTAACCCAGTGCTGCCAAGGCCACCTCTACACCCTGTCCCCAAGGGCCACATCTGCATGTCTTTTAAATCCCTCCAGGGATGGTGACTCCACCACTGCCCTGGGCAGCCTGTTCCAATATCTGACAACCCTTTCAGTGAAGAATTGTTCCTAATATCCAATCTAAACCTCCCCTGGTGCAACTTGAGGCCCTTTCATCTTTTCCTGTTGTTTGTTGTGTGGGAGAAGAGACCAACACTGTGAAGATTCTTAATTGAGAATTCTCCCCAACTGTTTTGTGATTTCAAATACTCCAAAATGCAGAACAATGAGAGCAGACAGCAGAGTTGGGACCTGCTCTGTACCTTACGCCTGCAGTTAAAGGTGTACTGGGATATACTAGAACTAAGGGTAATAGGAGGAGTGAAACGTGAAAAAAAGTACTCCTTTAAATATCAAGAGTGATTTTCAGGAATTAATTGCTAGAGGAGGTGGTAGGGGCAGCAGCAAAGGGTTCAGAAAGGAGTGAGAGAAATTTTACATAGCAAAAAAACCAGACAGGGAGTTTCCCTCTAACATCCCTGATCCCTGAAATAGCTATTGCTGTTTTAACAAACCCCAGCAGTGCAAACCCACGTCACAGGAGGCTCTTGCCTTGGCTGTGTGTTTTTGCAGAGGAGGACTGTAAGAAGTACTTGCAGAGGAAGCAGGAGGAGGCCAACCAGCCGCTCCAGGTGCCAGCAGTGGACAGCAGCGTGCCGAAGACGTCGGAGCTGATGGGCATCACCATCAGGGATGATCCGTACGGTACGTGCCCGTGCTTCCATTGCTGCCTGCTACCTCCTGTTGGAATCGCCTTCCCCTGGGAAGTGCAGAAAACCTGTTTGCTTTCACTCTTCCCACATCTTTTCATAACCCAAGCCAGAATGCTTTGGCTGGTAATCAATGGGTATTTTCATTTTTCGTGTTTCCTAGAGGGAAAGCAATCCTGGGGAACACTTGTACCCAGGAACAGGCTGGCACAAAGCCACTGGACACATGTGGGAGGAGACTTCCCAGAAATATGTCCCTTAGCCCAGCCTGGCCCAGAGCAGCAGCTGCTGAAAGCTCAGGGGGTTGGAGTGCAGGGGGAAGGATGTCAGAGGTGATTTTCCTGCCTTGTCTTTGGCAGGTGGAACCACCTGGAATGAAGAGGAGAAGGGTTTGAAGTAGGGATGGGTGTGCGGTGGGTGGAGAGAGGAAACAGGGTCTGTGTGTGTGTGTGTGTGTTGTGTGAGTGTGCAGCCACGTGTGCACACGTGTGTGTGCTGGCCAGTGTGACTTTGGGTGGCCACCTTTGCTGTATGTGTGGACATGAGTAACCCTCCCCACACGTGCACAGACCAAAATGCTGCTGTTTGTGCACGGCAGCTTTGCCTGGTGTGACCCCCGAGGCAGTGCCCCCACAGCAGCACCCTCAGTTCGACTGACCTGGCAGACATTCCCCTTCTGCTTCACTGGATGCTTCTTGGGCTGCATCTGCCTGCTGGGTTGATGCTTTCCTCAGCAGCTTTTTTTCACTGACCTATTTTTTCACGGTGGTAGGCTTTAACTGGCATAAAAATTTGAAAATATCTGTAGTGACATTGATATGGAAAAAAAAAATAACACAGTTGGAAGGTATCCAGCAGTATTAAGGCACTTAATTACAAGAGACATTGCCCTTAAAATGCAGCACTTTAATATTTGGGTAACTGCTAAGTAAACAAGAGCTGGCAGCCATTAATGAAATTGGAAAACAGGCCCATTAGGATATGACTTCAGGTACCCAGGTTTGACATCTTAACCATAAAAATGACAGGTTCCAAATTTCAAGGCCAATCCCATAGCTCCATGGATAATAGATAGCAGGACATTGCTGGATGAGGAAATGTTTTGGTTGGGGAGTTTGAATCTCTGTGACCTGTACTGGAGAAAAAGGACCTACCTGGAGTCATGGGGATATTTTAGATGTGAATCTCTCAGTGAAATCCCAGAGCATCGGGGCTCTGAGTTGCATCCTCTGAGGTACTTTCCTCCCTCCAGCACTTCCCAGACTCCCTGTGGCTGGATGCTATTGCCACCACAGATTTTGCCTGTCCACATCTCAACTCCCTTTCCCTGACCCCTGCCAGCCAATGTGGCTGTGTGTGAACAGCCTGGCCAGTGAAAGCAGTTGGGGCACTGATGTGTGTTACCTCCTGCCAGCCCTGTTAAGGACAGGAGTCTGGGCTGAAGGGCAGCTTTTCTAATAAAATGCTAAATTACCTTTGCAAGTTTGACCAGAGCTTTTCTGTCAGAGCTCCTGATTCTGAGTTAAGGTCTGTGGGAGCTCGTGAAAGTTCACTGCAGGAGTGAACTTCATTTATAGTAGAAAATGACAGCTACATTTTTAATGGTTTCAGGGAGTGGAACAGAGATATTTGATGCCTTCATCTGCTACTGTCAGAAAGACCTTCAGTTTGTCCAGGAGATGATCAGGGAGCTGGAGCAAACAGAGTTCAAACTGAAGCTCTGTGTATTTGATCGGGATGTCTTGCCAGGAACCTGTGTGTGGTCCATCAGCGGAGAACTTATAGAGAGGAGGTAAGTGAACTGTGGCTGTTGGGGCCAGCTGTGACTGTAGTGGAACATCACATTCCTTTTACAGCGATGTCTGCAGCGTGGTGCCAGTGAAACAGCAAAAATCCACAAGGATGTCTTTATGGGGTTTGTTGTATGCTTTTGGCTCAAGAAGGACAACTCGAGCATTCCCCAACGTGTGGCTTCATTGTGTTCACAAGGGAGATGCCACCATGGTGATGCTACTTATGTTTGATCATTTTCTTGGCCTTGTGTGTCATACATAGACACTGGTTCACATAAAAGTTGCACAGACAGTCTGGATTTTGCTGTTCCCTCATTTTTTGGTATATGAGTGTGTATCTATAATCAGGTTTTTGTGTGTAACATCACGTCTGTCAGTGGTTCCTGCTCTGCAGTCAGTTCCTTCTGGAACACAGCTGCCAGGTCCTTCTCCACTGGAGCTGTTCAGAGCAGTACATGCTTCTGTTCCTGGGAATGAGAACCATCTCTTTTGACACTTTATTTTTCCTCCCCTGCTTCATCTTCAGGTGTCGGAGGATGGTGGTTGTAGTTTCAGACGATTACCTGGAAAGCGATGAATGTGATTTCCAGACCAAATTTGCTCTCAGTCTTTCCCCAGGTAAGATCTCACAGATACCCCGTTTGCAATTGCACATGATCATTTTTTTTACAGTGACATCTGAAGCTCCAGCTGAGGTCACTGGGCACTGTACCACTGGAACTAACAGGGGTTTCATAGTTTGGTTATGGGCTCGGTCCCTTGCCCTGCTGTTGACCTTCCTCACGTGGCCATGAGCAAGGAGCTGCCTGTGCTGCAGTGCTCCAGCTGTCAGTGGGATAAGGCTGCCTGCTCCAGAAATGTCAGAGCTGCATGTCAGCCTTGTGAAGGGCTTCAAGATTCATACAGGAGAATTTGCTGCTAAAGAGACAAGCACTATGATAAATCCAGGATGTGGGTAAAGCTGGGAATAAGGTGGCAGGTAATGAATGTGCAGGTTTCAAGACCAGGCTGAACAACCTGGTCTAGTGGAAAGTGGCCCTGCCCATAGGAGGGTTGGAACTGGATGATCTTTAACGCCTCTTCCAACCCAAACCATTCCATGATTCTATGATTTCTGTAGAGATTCTTGAGTATTGTGGACAGGTAAACATAATATGGAATGAATATTCAACTTAGGTTGGGAAATCTTAAACATATTTGGTTCTGAACTGAAAAGACTGCTGTCTGTTCTGACTGCTCTTCCCTAGCCACCAGTTGTTCTATACTTGTCTATGTTGCTGGGCAGTAAGGGCAGCCCAGCCTAATAGCATGGAGGACATGTAGAATCAGAAAGAGTGTCTGGATGTAAAGTCTCTTTTCTAGATGAGGCATCTGACATGATATTATAAATGACATGTCAGAGGTTAGACTGGAAGCCAGGAATTAACTTCATCTTCCTTGACACACTGATTTCATACAATGGCAGTTAATCCATTGAACGCCCTTAGGACATTGTATCAGCCCCCAGTCATCAAGATTTGTAGAAAAGTCCTTTTAGTTCTTCACCAGTTTCTTGTAGGCATCACACCTTCCATTAGAACAGGAAAAGAAGTTCCATCTGAGCTTTGCCAGTGAGAACATGTGTGTAAGTACAGGCTTAGAGAAGTCACAGCGTTACCTGTTTGTGTGGGGTGTAACTAATGGCACAGAAGGGTTTGGTGGCAGGTTCTGGGAGCTCCATGGATGACCACAATTATGAAGTCTTGGTTTTTTGCCTCATCCAGGTCTCGGTGTCATCACTTGTGCTGGGTACAGTGCAGGTGGAGGCAGGTGTCCCTGTGGAGAACTAGATGGGGAGAAGTTCCTCTGTAGAACAGCTGCCCTTCGAGCAGCAGCGGTCACAAGGAGAGTGTCCTCATCCCGTGGTGTCTCAAAAACAGCAGTTCATGTTAGCAGGGGGATTTGTTTCAGCCGCTCTTTGGGGAATGTCTGCAGCCTGAGTAAATCAGGATTCAGACGTGCTCTCCAGGGTGAGAGCTGTTTGCAGTCTAATGAGATGACCCACAATCAGGAGCAAACCTGGCTGCTGTGACGTGTGTGCTGTGGTGGGGAGGAAATGCATGCGGGCTCTGACTGTGGCTCTCTGTAATGCTCTGCCTGTGTGATCTGTCTTCCAGGTGCTCGTCACAAACGGCTGATTCCTGTCAAGTACAAATCCATGAAGAACGAGTTCCCAAGTATCTTACGGTTCATCACCATTTGTGATTACACCAATCCTTGCACCAAAAAATGGTTCTGGACGAGACTGGCAAAATCCCTGATGCTGCCGTGATGCAAAGTCCCGAGAGCTGGGTGCTCTTGTAACCTGTCCTGGCTGTGCCTTCGGACCAGGGCTGTCATTCACACAGGGTCTTCCACCACTTCAGAACCTGGATCCTTGCAATCCATGCTTGGAGCCTGTGACTGGGAACAAAGAACTTTCTCCAGCACTTCTTCGCAACTCAGAGGGGAAATAAAGCAACTGTGTGGGTGTTGCGGGTTAAGTCAGTGAGCAGCAGCGTCCAGCACTTGTGGAGTAAGCACTTCCACTAAAAATACGCTTTTAAAGACTGAATGTCTGATACAAGAAGACTGTTGTAAGCATTAGCAAGACCTCAGAGCCTCAGACTGCAGGCTTTGTCAATGTTTTAACAGCTACAGTAACATCGAGGCTTGGTGGGAATTGTACCACGTTGAACACTTCTGTCTCTATTCAGGTCACATTTGATTCAGTGACCTTATACCAGCATTTAATATTCCCTGATATTATTAAATTTTTACAATAGAGCCTTCCTTCAGGATAAATTCAGTCTTAAAACACATATTTTCAGTGACAGACCTTAGTACGCAAAGCAGGGGCTGCTGTTGCTCATTGACTTGACTGAGCTGTGCACCTCAGTGGGTCCAGATCTCAAATTCTTTCACCTTTAAAAGCCTTCCAGAACACAGCACCTTTTGGGATGCCTCAAAGGCACAGGGATAAACATTGAATAAGGAGTGTATTAAATTGACATTTGGGCTGTTTAAAATACGGAGGCAAATGTTACATTAATAGGAAAGAGCCTAATTTAATTAACTGCCACAATAATTACTGTATTTCTGTGACTAAGGCTCAGAGCAATGTTGAGACTGCTCTGCTTATTAGACTTGGCCTTGAATCCTGCATGTGACCAGCAGATCTCATCAGTGCTCTGGGGTGGAGGTCAGCAGTTCTGCCCAAAGGAGTGTTTTAAAGCGATCCATTGGTCTATTAAACAGATTTACAGTAAATATTTACTTTTTAAATTGGGGAAGAGAGGAATCTTGCTTATGTATCTGCAGTTGCTTGAACTCTGCCCCTTTGTTCATTACTTCAGCCACTGACTCATGTTGATTTTACAGCTTAATGTTTTACTAGTTTACATTTTTAAGGTTGCATCTGGATGTGATTTTTTTTTAATTTTTAGGTTTGTTTTAAAGCATTACCAGGGCTGAGGCACAGACAGAAATGTGCTCGTGCCCCTCCCTCACGCTCCCTGTCAGTGAATGATCCCTCACCAGGGATGCTGCCAGATCCTGTCCAGGTGCTCTGGCAGTTCCTCCTGGCTGACAGCAGCAGCCCTTGACCTGAGCATGGTGAAGCTCGTCCATGCACATCACATTGGCAGCAGGAGCCATTTTTGGATAGACCCATGAGCTGGGTGTTTCTCCTACAAGAATCCATGCTGCCCGTGTGCCAAGGTGACATTTGCACCTTCCTGTCTTGCTAGAAAAAGTGAGAAGTCTGTGGGCAGGGAGGAGGAAAGTTAAGCTGATGAGGGGTTTCTAAATAGTTTGTCTTCATGTCCTATTGCCCTCAGGCCTCTCCTGCAGAAGTGGAGACAGCTGCTTGCCTCAGGCTTTTCTGCATAATCGCTAAATGTTAATTATAGAAGAGCTTCAGGAGGCCGCTTGATCCCCAGGTGCTGCGGGGGCTCGGTGAATTCTCATACTCTGGAGAGTCTATAAACATCAATTATGGGTCATTACTCGCAGGACCAAACCAGATTCCTCCTGCCTGGAGAGCTGGAAGGGCTCTGGTGGCTCGTTGTGGGGAGCTGAGGCGGAGGAGCCCGTGCTGTGGACGCTAGAGGGAGGCCATGGCCCACGCTGGCACCCTGCGAGGGAATGCGGCTGGGATGGGGAGAGACAGCCGGGATCGGGGCACTGATCCTGCCTGGCATGGAAAAAAGACAAATGGGTTCTCCACCTCTGCCCTTTGCACCCTCTTCTGAGGGGGTTGTACCAAAACCAGCGAGAATTTTGGCAGCTTGAACCTCATGCGATGTGTTCTGGGTCCTGATGGTTTGGGACTCGGTGCGTTGCAAATGAGGGAGAAATAACAGCAGGAAAAATAATTATGTTTGTAATAGATGATTTGGTGATCGCCCAACAGGGAAAGTGCCGGTTCTGGAAGGGAAAGCAAAAACAGGAGCTGAATTTCTAAATTTTCTGACTTCCAGTAGATAAATGCCATGTTCCAGTTAGTGGTGAAAGATGTCGGGATCTTGTTACCACCCTGCTTGTGATGCCCTGGCCCTGCTCTCTGCTTGGCTTGGATGCTGGGAAAGTCTTAGTGCTGTGGGACTGTTGCTTTATTGCAAGTAACAATTTATCTTATAGGCTAAAATAATTATTTTGGGGTAAAGTGAGGTAACAGTCCTAGAATAGAAAATATGCTTTAAATATGTGTCCTCTTCTATGTAAACCCCAGAGTTTATGCACTTCTGACACATTCATATCTGCCTTGTCACGATAACTTGAAGTGTGACATTATGAATGATACAAAATATAGTAATTGTGAACCATTTGCCCATTTCAGTGGTATTTGGGGTTCTCTTCCCCTCTTTCATGCTCAGTGGAAGGTCAAAATTTTTGAACACCTTTAAGAAAGGAATTTATAAAATTGTGATGTTAAAGGTTTTTTTCTATTTTGTCTCTGTCCCCCACTGAAATTGTCTTAGTTCTGTTCTGTTAGTACCAAATCATTTATTTTTATATATAGACATATATATTTATATTTCTATCCTGATAAAAATGGGGAAAAGCATCTGTGTTTATAGCCATTCTGAAAATAGTCAATGTTTCTGTTTTTTTCCTAAAAAACTACGACTTTTGCTACTTGTGAAAACATTTTAAAATAACGAATGAAAACCCAGCAGGCTGAATCTGCTTTGTGGGCACTGAAGAATAAAACTGGGTCTCAAAATGAAGTGTAAGTGAGGCATGATGCGGGATAGTTCTTTGTTCTTTTTTCATGTTTTGGCTAAACAGCTTCATCAGAGGTGGGGTTGGTGGTGGGTACCTGGGAGAGGGAGAAATAGAGTTTTGTCATGCCAGGAGGAAAATTTATCAAGGAATTGTACTTCAGACACGTGGTTCCTCTCCAGGTCTCGTTTCTGGCCTTGTGATGTGTGTCGCCATCCTGGACTCCTTCAGCCCCCGTACCCATCAGGCTGGAGGGGACCAAGCCAGGGCTCTGCTGGGATGCTGCTCCTGTTCCACACCCTCCTGGAGGCCCCAGCAGGGATACAGTGCACCACAGTGATCTGGGGGATTCTGCCAGCTTTATTTCCTTCGGCTTGGAGTCAGCCCAAGCCAGGGAAATAACTTACAAATCCAGCAGCTGTTGGGCCAAGGCCCTGCCACAGGAAAAGACGAGGGATCACTGAATCACGGAAGTGTTGGTTGGAAGGAATTCCTGGAGGTCAAGGCCGAGCTGCTCTTCCCAATGGGAGGGGCCATACACTAAGCCACTTGCAGGACCACATTCCCTGTAAAGCATATGAAGTCGTGTCTCTGCTATGGCTACTATGGGTGAACATATGGACAGCAGTATGGAAACCATCCCTGGATATATTATTCTGAATGGAAACTGTGAGCAAGAGCAGCCTGCCAGGACAGGGCCACTCCTGAAAGTGCTGGCATCCCGTGACTTCCAGTGTAGCTTTACACCACTCCCACGTTCCGTGGTTTGGAGCAGTGAATGATTCTTGCCCGTATTTGAGCGTGAGCGTAGCTCTGGCTCAGGTGGGGTCAGGGGGTCCAGCTGGCTCTTTTCCAGCTGTCATTCCCCTTATGCTAGAGAAATATTCCCAGTCCTCTGTTTCACTTTGGTGCAGGACTGCTGGTGCCAATTCCTCGTTTCCTGGAGGAGAGCGTTTACCAGGTGAAATTCGGGAACTGCTGCAGAATGTTCTCAGCTTCAGAGAGGGAGCCTGAGAGGTCAAGTATTGACCTCAATGGATCAAATTCCATCCTTCATTTTCACCAATGTGAAAAGAGTTGTGTTACCATGATGGAGGCACTGCTTGGTCCAGAGGGCAAATTTACAGGAATAAAATTAGCATAGGGAAGGAAGTATAATTACGCATTAAAAATGGCTGGGAAAACATTGTCTGAGCATTCTGGAAACATATTTTAATAAGGCAATAAAAAACAAACCCCACAAGGTTCACACTGCTGGGAAACACGCTCATAGAGCTTATTAAAGAACACCTCTGTCAGACCATTTAGGGCTTCACAACGTGCTGTGTAGAAATATTTCGCTAAAGGTAATTTTCTCTAGATGTTACAACCATTTTCAGATCTCCACTAGGACTTTGAGATGACTTTGAACCCAACCCAACCTCTTGATCAGCACTATCAAGCCCAGCCCTGGAAAAACTTGTTTATTTTGCAACAAAATCTGCAGTCACGAGACTGAATAGTGTTGTATTCGCTCTGGGGCTGTGCTGCTCAGAAAGTTTAATTAATTGAAGGTGTGTTTAAGTCTTAAGCTGTTCCAAAGTCTGATTTATGAACAATGCATTTTCTGTTCTGCAGCAGAACTCAGCTTAGCAGTGCCTTTCCCTACCCCCGTTCCCAATGATAAAGCTGCTCGTGCCATGGCAGAGGTTGAGGCTGGAAGGAACCAGACTGTGGTTCCTTCTGTCTCAGCTGGATAGATGATTTCCACAAAGGCAGTGGATGTATCCTGCAGTTCAGAGCATGAAGGTTTTATCAGTTGCACACAGAGTTTCTCCTGCCTGGCAGCCAGCGGAGGGCTTTGACTCCATTTCCCCAATCCCTAGTCTTGCTTAAGGTGGGGTTTGGTGGGGCTGGACTGGAAGGAGGGAACAACCATGTCTGTATATGCCATGAAAAACTTCACTATGTCTCTACAAAAGGTTGTTCGGAACATTTTCTTTCTCTAATTTTCACCCGTCTTCCCACTGCCTTGGAGAGCGGGACAGAGTGCAGTGTCTCCAGCTGAGCCCGAGGACAGCACAGCTGTTCCATCCTGTGCCCTCAAGCCTCCCCTTCCCAGCAAACGTGGAGAACCCCCAGTGAGGAGGCAGGTAGCAGATGGCTGGTGGCACAGAAGCAGTGAGAGGAACGTGACATCCAAACTCTCCTCGGACTGGACAGATTTTATACAGCTCTCAGCCCTTCTGTGCATTCCCGCAGGGAAACAGCAAGACAGCGTGCCCAGTGGGGGCACGTTCCCCTCGGGGGAAAGGAGGAGTGGGTTCTGCTGGCTCCTAAAGGGAATGGCTGCTTGTTCACCTGTGCCGAGGGAGCAGGAGGGCTCTGCGGAGGAGGCAGTGGGGGACACGGTGCAGGACCAGGAGGAGGAGAACCTGTTCTCCAATCCCAGTGAGAACGTGGGGACTCAACACTACCAATGTTAATGAAATCAAAGTCCCGAGGTGATAAAATGGGCCTTTATCCACTGTTTAGAATGCTACAGTCAGGTACTCACTGGGAATACGTTCAGGCAAATGTGGGGTTACGATGAAGTGAACTTTCACAAAGTTTTTGCAGCATTTTTCTGGCTCTGATCTTCAGCTGTGTCCGCCTTCTGTCTGTGTCAGCAGAACGAGATGTACGAGCTGCAAGACCTGAGGTGCTTAACTACTTGTGTGCCAGTCTGTGGGCTATTGCCTCAGAGACAAATACCATTCAGGAGGGGAAAAACGGGGAAAAACTGGGAACAGGCCACTGGAGTACCATGTGCTGTACCCTGTCCCAGTGGAGACATGGCAGACCCTGCAGTCTGCTTTACATCAACATTTTCAAAAGTATTCAGAGATCTGGCTGTCTGATTTAAAACTACTGAATCCTAGGAGATTTAGTGTTTGATTTTTTGCAGCACTTGGCAGAGTCTCCCCAATGAAATATACAGGGAAATGAGATTTCAAGTGCTTTGAGTCAAGGAATAAAATGGACATTGACCTTAAAATATCAATGTCTCAGCACCTCTAAAACCTTGCACAGGTATGCAAAGACCATAATTTTTCAATATCAGTAAAGGGCTGATCTTTAGAAGATCTTTAGAAAGAATCTTGAGATCTTTAGAAAGGCAAAGAAGAGAACCATCACATTTTTTACTTTAAAGCTATTTAGTCTTAAAATGAATATTCCTTGTTTTTCCTAACAGTTATTCCCTAGCCTGCTTGGCGCCTTCACCTCTCCTAGCACTGCACCTGGCATCTGCTCAGCTGCGTTGTGTTTTTGAGCATCAGGAGTGGAAGCTTTTCAGGTTTTCTCTCAGAATCTCGCCTCATCAGCATGCTGCTCTTGGCAGACGGGCTTGTCTTCAGCTCCAACACATGCATATTGATCAGTCACTTCCTTTTGTTACCTTGCATCCTGCCATCGATTTTAATTGTTCCCTCCTGAAGAGGAAGCATTCGGTACACGTACAGTTACCGGCGATGAAATTTTGCTTTCCACACCTTTTGCCAGACGGTGCCCGCGCTAAGCTCTTCAGAGCTGTGGATCTCTCTCCCTCTCAGCCAGCAGCAATCTGCACAAATTATGCAGCAGTCAATTTGTGTCTATTAAATCAATTTCTGATTCTCTGTGACAGCTTTCCCTGCCTCATGATTTCACACTTCAGTGGTTTGTTTCTGAGGTGCCATGTGGGGTTTTTTCTTTTTCAGAGGGGTGGTGGTGATAATCCATTTCATTTTCACATACCTTACTCACATCTTCCCAGTTCCCCTTTCCTGCTTCTGTCCTCAAGGGACTTGTACAACTCCAAATGACTCTTAGTGAGTCTCTTCTCATGGCTCCTCTCTGGCTCCTCATCAGCGCACAGGACTGTTCTTGGGCTGTTCCCTGGAGCTTCCTGCTGCTGAAGTGGAACAGCTTCACCAAGACAAAGCTGCAGCCTGGTCCTGTACCTAATAGAGACATCAATCTTCCCATCCCTTTAGTGCAAAATACCAAAGCTGGGAACTGCTGTGATTCATTAATTCCTGTCCTTCTTCTTTCCAAAATACCTTCTTAGATTGTTCCCATCTTTTGAAAACATTCCTGCACTCTCAGAGGGCTTTCATTATAAATATTTCCTGAAGGCTCTGTGTGGAAGGACCCTGGTCCCCTCCCACTGTCTCTCTGATTCTAGGTTTTCCTTTAGATACACAAAAAGGATCCTATTTTTAGCAGCTAGCAGTCAATGGCACAGGAATTCATGAGTAGGGAGGAAAGGATGTGAATTATCCAAATATATTTTTTTTCAAATGAGATCTCTTTACATTCCTATCGCCACAGTAATAAGCCATGAGTCACTGTTACACTGAACTATTAGACTATTATTGTAAACTCATGTCATTAGAATCTGCTAATGTGAGCCATAAACCTTGCCTGGCCTCTGCTTTGCTGGGTTTGAGAAGATATTGGCCATTTATAAGGATAAGAACAATATTCCCTCACAAATGTTATTCCCAGATGGCAAGAAGTGAACGAAATCTTACTCTATCCTATCTTGCTATTCCTAGGGTTTCTCTTCTCATTGCCTTTTAAGAGAATTCCTCTTACTTCACTGTAATGTTACACAAGAAGTTTTATTTCACTTCTTCAAAGTTTGCCAGCTGTAAATTGGGTCCAAGCAGTCCCAGCTGACAGAATGTCCATGTTGTATCACCTGGGAGCAGCAGTGCCTCCTCCAAAAGCTGCTTTTTGTGCTCAGTCCTGCCATGGCCAACCCTTCTTGTCACTTGCTGTTGCAGCAGAGAAGTCCTGAGTGTCCCTGGGTCTTGTCTCCTTCCAAGGGTCTGTCAGGGGTTATGTCCAGCCTAAGTGCTCTTCTAGGAGAGTTCTGTTGAATAGTAACACATCAAAATGGTCTTAAATATACACACAAAGCTTTACATCATAGAAACCACAGTCCTTGGCCATCCTTCATCAGAAGCAGAAGAGTCAGGCCAGGTGTCAGGCCACTCATCCATCAGGGTCTGACTGCTTGAAGCAGGCTTATTATGTACTTTCAAGAACCAGGGAAAAAGTCTGAAACACGTTCTCATCCCTGTCCTGCTCAGCTGCTTAGAAAATGCTTTATGATGGAGGTTTACCCTCCACAGAAGAGGCTGGCGGGAAAACCTTTCTGCCCTCAGAGGCTGTGACATTCCCAGGGTGAAAAGAGGTACAGGCATGTGAAGTGTCTTTCACTGGCTTCTGCAAAGACAAAGAGGTATGCAGAAAGCATTTTTGTAAACCAGAGCAGAGCAAGGGCTGATTATTAAATGGTGGTTCAGGAATGTGGTAATCAAGATCTTGTTATAATTATTTCTCAAGCTTAGCATTGGTTTTATATTAGATTGGAAGGAGGCAGCAAAGCTTTAATTTGTTACAGTGAGGGTTAACTGGCTTTCAATTTATGTACTAAAAAAATCATAAACTTAGAAGAAAAGAGTAAGAAGAAAAAAACTTGCTCATAAACTCTTTGCTTATTTCCTGGAGTTTAATTTCTGGGGGATATTTTTGGTGGAGGAAGTAAGAGAACAGCACAGAGTTTCTGTTGAGAGGCAGGGTGGTAGGATGAGAACTGTATTTGCAGAGCGAAAGCTGGTTTCAGTAAACACCCTGTGAGAACCAGAATTCACCTGTTAAAACCGGGCCTTCAGCTACTTGACTTCAAAGTGACCTCAGAGCTGAATTTAAAATGACTTAGCACACTGGCTCAGTGGTGGGGTGGAGATACAGGGTAGAACACAGGATCACTCAGGAAAACCTGCTGGTGTGGTTTAGACTGGAATTTAGCTTGTGTTTTGAAAACAACTACTATTAAAAGCTTGCTCCAGTTGGAGGTTTTGAAATCACTGCTCCTTCCTCTGCTGCAAGGTCCTCACCTTATTTCTCCAAACCCGAAGCAAAGCTGCCAGGAGAAATCCCTGGGGATCAAGTGCAGTGCCTGCCTTTGTTGGTTGGAGAGGAAACTGCCTTGTACTTAGTTAAATAATCAGCTGCAGTTTGATAGAGTAAGTTCGCTTCAATAAACCTGGAAGTGTTTCCACGAAGAAAGAACAGTGGGCAAATTCTGCAGTGGAACAAGGTCAGGCATTCTGCTCCACGACATGGACTTGGCTGGCTCCGAAGGCAATAAAACAGGCATTGTTGGGCTTCCCTCAGACCAGGGTGTACCAGGCAGCTCCACAGGCACATTAGGTGCCATTGTTTGCACCAGCCCCGGGAGCAAATGCACTTACAGACAGAGGTTTAGGATGCCTTAAAGAGCCTTAAACCATAAACATGGCACCAAATGCCACGGCCCCGAACACCACTGAACTGTGACAGCGAATGTCTCTGCGTGGCTGTGCTGAAATAGCAACTTCAGCTTAAACTCTAACAAGAACAAAATGATATATCTGAGAGGCTACATGACCAGAAAGATGATCTCTGCAGGATCTCAACACACAGACAGGAGTTTAGATTAGTTTTCTACAACCCAAGTGTAAATTAAGTTAGTTTATGTTCACAATTGAGATGGTGATCATAGAATCATAAAACAGTTTGGGTCGAAAGGGACCTTTAAAGCTCATCTAGTCCAACTCCCCTGCAATAAGCAGGGACATCTTCCACTAGGTCAGGTTGCTCAGAACCCCATCCAACCTGGCCTTGAATATTTACAGGAATGGGGCATCCACCACCTCTCTGGGCAACCTGTGCCAGTGCCTCACCACCCTCACTGTGAAAAACTTCTTTCTGATATCTCATCTAAATTGATCATCCTTTAGTTTAAAGTCATTCCCCCTTGTCCTATTGCAACAGGCCCTGCTAAAAAGCTTGCCCCCATTTTTATTACAGATGCCCATTCATGTACTGAAAAGCCACAATAAGATCTCCCTGGAGCCTTCTCTTCTCTAGGCTGAAGAATCATAGCAGAGGTGCTCCAGCATCTTTGTGGCCTCTTCTGGACCTGCTCCAACAGGTCATGTCCTTCCCGTGCTGAGGATCCTGGGGCTGGAGGCAGCACTGCAAGTGGGATCTCACAAGAGCAGAGTAGAGGGGAAGGGTCACTTCCCTTGACCTGCTGATAAAATCCATTCACCATCAAGGACTCTTTCCAGGTACTAAAGGTAGTAAGGTCTGTGTGCAGAGTATCTAAATCACCAACCTGTGCATGAAGCATCCATTTTACAGTATTACATGGATGGAAAAACCAAGCAAAGAGCTAGATAGTGCCAGTAAATTTCACAGAAACAGTAAGTAGTTGGCCCAGAAAGGCAGGAAACCATGTGCCTTACGAGAAGGGGAGCATTTTGTGTGAGAGCATTCCCCCTCAGCCTGGTGTGCCAAGGCCTTTGGCAGTGGAACGCCAGCCCCAGGATATCACTGAAATGCAGGGGTCAGGAGAAAGCCTCTATTCTGCTGCAGAATCAATGGGAGGAGGCCACTGCCTGCCCTGATCCGTGGTGTTTTACTGGAAGTAAAAAAATTCAGGAAGCTCAGATCTGAGAGGTTTTGGGTTTTTTTTCCCCCTCAGGCTGCAGCCTTCCCACCTGAAAGACATCTGAAGTTTTTCCACTTCTCAGTCTCCCCTAAAGCCCAGTCCAGGGCGGAGGTGGATACACCAGGAAGCTGCTTTTCCACTTCAGATTTCCACTAAAATTTCTTGTTATTACAACAGAGCACTTGATTCAGCAGCACCACTTCACAGCTCTTTTATAAATAGAGGCATTGCCTCTGCCCTGAGGAGCTCACAGCCTACACGAGACAGGCAAAATAAAGCAAATCAGGAAAAATAGGATGAGCAGAAGTGATAAAAGAGGAGATAGTGCTGCTTGGAGGTCTGAAGTTGGCTAAGGAATAAAAGCCTTGTGGAATCCAGCTCCTTGTTTTCATCCTTCGTCAGACTCAGGTTGGAATAACCTACTGGATGAATGAGTGCAACAGCAACCCCTGACTTTTGAGAGACTCAAAATGCTGAGCTCATTTAAAAAAATAATGCAAAATTTATGAGACCTGGAGTGTATGTGAATGAGACATTTGGGTTTAAAAATATGGAAATGCATTTTTCACTGCAGAGCTGGAAAACTAAAATCTAGCACTCATCTCTCTGTGCTCATGTGGCCACTGGTGGTTTTGTCAGTGCACATTTTAAACTTTAATTTTGATCAAAGTCTGTGGTTATTCTTAAAGGACAAGGCTCATTGTGGACCTAATCTTGCCACAGTGGTCTAAAGCAATAAGAGTTTTAGCATTGCTTTCAGGGAGAGGATTTTCAGCCCAAAATAACAGAATCCAAAAGATGGTTCTGAATTTAAAACCACTGTGGTAAAATTAAGTGTATAAGTCTCTTTTTCTTGGTAGTGCCTGGCTCAGATCCATTTTTAACATGCTGGTAGCTATCAGAAATACGACACTGGCTACTCAGGTGCATGCTCTGGGGTAAAACCTGTTTTTAATTGCTATATAAACTCCCTTCATAACATGGTTAAAAGATCACAGAGATGGTTCCGAGCAGTAATTAAGGCATATTTAGCAAATATTAAAAATCGCTCAGCAGGGGACTGTTTAACACCGACAAGGAGGAAAACAAACTGCTTTTCAGTTGGAGGTTCTGCCTTATGACAGAGTTTTGGAGTGCTGGCACAGCAGTGAGTGAGATGTAGGACACAAAAAAGAGTAGAAGGAAGGAGTCAGTGTCCTGCACAAGTGAAACCACTGTGGTCAGACCATGCCTTTGGCAGTGGCCCTCCACAAAGCCTGGTTCACCAGAAGCATCTCAGGAATTTGTCCTAATAAGCTAAAAATACATGTAACTGATGTTCTTTGACCTGCAGAAGGGCCTGACATCAAGGCATAGGAACAGTGACCAGCAAAGAAGGATGAAACCTGATATTGAGATTCCCAGTCTCTTCTGGTGATTACTGTCGTGCCTGGCGATAGTGAGATGCTGTTTTCTCTCTTTTTAATGTTGGGGGGGAAAAAAGAGATCCTCAAATTGCAAGCATTTTAAATGTGTGTGTATATATATATACACACACATATATGCATCAGCCTTCGTGGGTCCATGGTGCCACTCGTCCTCGTATTCCTCACTTTTAATCACAATTTGTTTTCCTCAATGACCAGCAGATGTACTCCTGAATGCCTCCAGGTAACAAAGCTACAGCTGCGGACCCATGAACCTTAGGATGAGGGTGCACGACATATCCACGAGGGTGTTGGACACATCCACGAACGCTGGAATTGCAGAGCGGAGCGGGCAGAAGGATCCAGCAGCCGGGACAGCGGAGAATTGCCCGTCCTCGGGGGCTGCAAGAAGACCAGACTTCCTGATCCCTCACACCCACACACTATTTTTAAACACGGAATGTGCATCCCTGGAGCGCCTGGGCCGGGCTCCACTCCCGACAGCAAATTCGGGGACCCCTCACGGCAAGATCAGGCCCGGCCCTGCCGGGCGCCCCCGAGGGCGCACGGACCCTGGAGAAGGCCAGCACATGATTGACAGTCACTCCGCCAATAGGAGCAGCGGATTCGCAACGAACAGCCAATCGTCGCCCGCACTGCCGCTTAAACCTGCAGCCCCTCCCATTCATTGACTGAGGGCGGGGACAGTGAGCGCAGCCGCCATCTTGTGTGTGGCATCCCCGCCCTTCCCTTTCCTTAAGGACTCCTTCTCCGCCCTTGGCTTTGGAATCCCCGTTACCGGCCCGCTCCCCGAGGGCGGTGTTGACAACCGAGCAAACCGTGTCATAGTCGCCGTGTGGCGACGGGCGCAGAGTCGCCACGCCACGCTCAAGATGGCGACGGGCGGCTCCCCGCCGTGGCGGGCGGGGCGCGCGCGGGTGACGTGAGGCGCTCCGGGCATGGGCAGGTGCAGGAGGTGGCGGCGGCCGGAGTTGGGCCGGCGGTAGCGGCGGGAGAGGAGGAGGAGGCGGCGGCGGCGGAGAGGGCTCGAGCTTGGCCGGGGTTCGGGGGCAGCCGGGACACCGCAGCGCCTCCTCTCCGCTCTCTCGCCCCTTGGGGACGCTCCCCCTCGCGGCGCGGAGGGCGGCGGGCGCGGCGCGGCCATGGCCGAGGAGCCCAGCGCGCTGCCCTGGTCCATCAACAAGGATGACTACGAGCTGCAGGAGGTCATCGGTGAGCGGTCATCGGGGTTTGGGGGGATGCCTCTCGCTGAGGAGGGTGTGAGTGCGCTGAGGGAAGGGGTCTGAGAGGGATTAGCTGAGAGGGGTCTTGTCACACACCCGGCAAAGGAGTAGGACTGTGTGACCGTTCCCCCCTCCAGCCATGTGAGGCTGTGAGGCGGTCTGTTCCCCCACGCTGTGTGAGGGTCTGGGCGACCCCTCAACTGAGAGGGGTCTGTCCCCGGACTCTGAGGGGTGTGAGGGTCTGGGGGACCCCACAGCTGAGAGGGGTTCTGTCGCACACACGCCGTCAAGGACTGGGACTGTGTGACTCCCTCCCTTCCCCCCACCCCAGCCACGTATGTGGAAGGGATGTGAGAGGATCTGTCCCCCCGCCTTGATGGGGGGTCTGAGGGGTTTGAGGGTCTGTGGGACCCCTCTGCTGAGGCTGCTGCCCCTCCTCATGTGTGTGTGTGGGGCCCACGGAAGGGGATATGAGTCTGCCCCATCCCCAGGAGAGGGTTGGGGTCGTCGCGGGCACAGCCCCTGACAGGGGGCTCGTCCCCAGCCCCTGGCCGCTCCTTTGGGCAGGATCTGGATATGCTTTTGCCAGGGTGAACGGGACGGGGCCCGCTTTTGGGAGGCTCTTCTTTCCACCACCGTGTGGTTTGGAATGTGATGGGCATGAGGCTTTCGTGGGCTCTCCCCTTCTAGGGCACCCCCGTTCATTTTGGGGTGATCACACCTCTCAGCAGTTTCGGAGCCCCGCGTTGCTTTGGTCCCTGCACGGAGGGTTTGGTGGAGCCGCCGAACGAGCCTTTTATCCTGGGGTTTTGCTGCTGCCGTGCGTTTTCATTCATTGTCCTCACAGCTCGAGGCCCCAGCCCTTGCTCTCTCCATTAAATGATTTTTTTTTTTCCTTCCTCACTCTCTCTTGGCTTTAAACTGCCCAGTTACCAAAGGCCTCCCGCTGTACTGATTTATTGGCTGTCTCGACCATTTTGTTGGGGTGTGTTTGAGGGATATATTGCTCTAGGGCGAGTGTGTGACACATCAGAGGTGGTGCCACAGGTGACGCTAAGGTCAGTGCCTCCCGTCTCACCCTCCGGAGGCACGGAATGAAGCAGGAGGTGGCAGGGCAGGCTCCGGGCCAAAGGCTTTTGGGAAGGAGGTTAATTTTTTGAGTAATCTTTGTGGAGTGCTTTTATTTGAAGTTTTTAAATGACGTAGCTCTGTCATGCCCAGGCTTTCCATCTCTGCCTCGTGGGGAGGCTTGTTTTCTGTTGAGGGCGGGAGAGTTTGTGAAAATGCTGTTTTAAGAGATTGAATTCTTAGCATTGTTTAAAAGTAGGAAGGAACTAAAGCTGTGGAGTGGGGGAAATCCTTCTGGAAATCCCTGTTGCTCTGTGGGATCAGGCTTTGTCCTCTCCCTTTGCTCAGAGGGAGCAGCAGTTCTTTTGCAAGGAGACAAAATCCCTGTAAAGATGGGGAAGACGTAATTCTACAGACCAACCCTTTAAATCTCCTCTGGAAAATGTGCCCTGGGGAGGAGGCTGTTCAGCCTCTTTGAGGAGCAGGAGGTACAGGTGTGGGGAGGAAGGGGGAGAACATGCCACCCATTTCCTGGGGAAAGAGAACTGGATTTGTCTGTGTAGGAAATACTTACTTTTCATTTGAGAGCATGCAAAAGGGGTGCTTTGTGGTAGCACAAAGCAAGGATTTGGACCTGAGTAATTAAGGATAGGAAGGAATGCTTCTTTGTAGCCAGGGAGCAGGGTGGGATGGGAACAAAAGGGAATGTAAGTACACTTCTGCTCTTGGGAGAACTTGCTTCTGGAGACGCACATCCCACAGCCTCAGAGTATTAGGAGGAGCACAGAGATGTGTTGTCTTATGTTAAGTGACAGAACTTGGGGAGAAAACAGGAAAAAGCGTTTAATTTCTTCCGTATCTTTTACCTGTCCCTCTGCAAACTGATTTTCCGGATGTCGCCTGTTCACTGAAAGGTTGTGTTGGCATTTTGGCATATGATGGAGTGTACACTGAGATGTGTATATTGCAAACATATGGTTTCTCTTTTTAACTTTCCTGTCCCCCGCCCCCCCTTTACTCATTTCAAACACTGGTGTGTCTGCCAGCGGCCTGGATGGAGATGTGACGCAAGTTTCCTAGCACGTATATGATTTGTGGGACAAAATGTCACTGTGTTAACTGAGCTGGACTGCCTTGCCTCCTGCTTCATGTCTCCTGTAAACCTCAAGGGGTTTTTTTGTGGTTTGTATTTTTTTTTTTTTTGAGCTCTCCTTATAACTGTGGAGCTATAAAGGTCTTTCAGCATGGAACAAAGAGATGTTCTGGTGTGGAAAGAGATGAACCTTGCACTGGTGCTTTTAAAGGATTTAACTTGTTTCCTGATGAAATATTACTCTTAAAATTTAGAGTAAATTTTGAGATTACCAGCTCAGCTGTTTCTTCATGTGAAATAAAGAAAATCCATGTATAGTCTAATTCCTTAATTTGTACTGGTTTTACCTGAAAATAGCCATATGTGGCTTTTATTGGATGTGGATGGTTCCATACCATTTCAGTGCAGGAATAGAAAGCAAGTTTCCTACCTGAAAAGAGAACTTCTACTGTAAAACTGCCCCCCTGATTCTACTATATATATAAAAAAAAGAAAGGATTACTCAGCACTAGGGATGACTCATGCTGTTGTAAAGGTATGGATTAATATCTGTGTTGATTATGCTTGGTTAGTGTTAATAATTGCTGAGTAGCCTCCTTAAGCTTAAATAACTTATAGTACACTGAATCAAGGAACCTTGATCAGATGAGAACCTGATTTCATGTTAAAAAAGGATAAAATGGAGGTGGGGTATAGGAAGCAATTTATAAAGCATTTCGGTGAAATGTGCCCTCAGGGTAGCAATAGTTTTGCAGGTGAATATGGCTTATGGAGACACTGCAATTTTTATCTAAAAAGCAGAATATAGTCTGTGCTGTGGTGGTGGTTGTGAAGGTGGTTGGTCTTCTGAGCGTGGATTGCATATAAATTACTGCAGTCTTCTTTTTGAAGCCTGAAAAAAATTTGACCTCATGCTGCTTGTGCTGATCAGATACTCACACATGCAGGTTCCCCTGGATCTCACAATTCCTGTTGGAAATGCTGGTAGCGGTAGTGAAGTTGGTTGGAACTGGGTCATTCTCATTTTGCTACTCTTTTGGAAAGATGAGAGCCGTGCTGACTGTGGCGGTTTGATTTAGGAGCATCCCCTTTGCTGCAAACAGCCTGTGCCAGAAACAGGAGATAAATTAGTGGTGGGAGTGCTCCCATGCTCTGTTCCTGTGCCCTCTCTCCCCTGACAGATTCCTTTGCAGCAATGAGGACAGCGCAGGCTGCATGAACAGATGTGGTGGGAGTTTCTTATCCCATCAGAAATCAAGCCTAAATTGAAAATTGAAGTCACCATTTACGGAATGATTAGTTTTTTTAATGACTGCAATTCATGTAGCTTTGGAGTCGGGCTTTGCCTGTGAACACATTGAGCTTTTGGGGTTGAATATTGAGATTTCTTTCCACATTCATTCCCTCCCTGTGTGGGAGAAATTTTCTTTCGCAGGTACAGAGGAACTTCTTAGAATTAAGATTTCTGGTCTCCTAAATTTTATCTAAATGTCTGTGGTCATCCATCTGGTGCTTGTGTAGTTGTCTCATGTACTGAGAAAACACTGCCATTGAAAAAGAGCAGCCTGGAGGTGCTCACCAGGAGTGATCGGAGTCTTTGGATGTGAAAACCAGGCTGGAATGGGAGGCTCTTGTCCAGTGATAACTTTAGGGGGTTTTGTTGTTATTGTTTGTTTGTTGGTTTTTGGTTTTGGTTTTTTTTGAGCTCGATGTTCATTGGTACCCGTGGTGCCTACGTACTGGCTGCAGCCAGTTTCGCACACCTGATTATTTAATATCCATTCAAGACAAATGTTACACTGTACAAAATATAACTGCCTGAATTCTAAATGGAGTGTTTGGGATTCAGTCTCAGTGCCATATGTTTTGTTTTAGCATTTCCTTGTGGATTCCCACTCCTCCCCCCCAGTTTAGCTGAGCAAAATGATTCCTACACTGTATTCCCAGTATTCAGGCTGTTTAATTCATTTGAAGGCTTGATTTGTGTGCTCATTTTTTCCACTTAAAGTTGGTAGAAAAGCCCTAGTTCTATATTATCTTAAATCCTGCACAAAATTACCTCTGGGCAAATATAGATAAGCTAAAAAATGTGAGTGGTCATTCATTGTACTTGGTCTGCTTGAACATTGAAGTGGGAGATGCTCATTACCAGATTTTCAGCTGCTTGGATGTGGACAAATATATCTTGTATGATCCTGAGTGCGACAGAATAGCCAGGCTACTCCTGCATCCAGGCTAGCTTTCCTTTGGATACTTGACACATCTCAATTCTTTAAGACTTTTGATACCATTGCCCCACTGGAATTAGGGCTGAAGTGAGTCGCTTTTCACCTCTGGGAAGCTGAAAGCAAAAGGTGTTTGGTTGTGCGTGTGTCTTTGTTTAGTGCTTCTGTTGTTTGTGCCCTGATAGGAAGGAGGATAAAATGCACAGTGCAGCAGCAGTGATGAAAGAGGCTGGCTGGGAAGAATACATGGTTGTCAGCCTTGCCTGCTGGTTTGAGGGGAGAGCAGAGACAAATCCTGCTGCTTTCAGCTATTCTGGGGTTTTAAGGAAAACACCAACATGCAGGGTGTTTCATGTGGAAGTAGTTCACACTTTCCTGTGGTTGGTTTCTGTACAGCAGTTGCTTCCAGTACTGTTAGGTACCTGGACTGATTAATGTTTAACACTTCAGTTTCTCAAGAATCCCATTTAAATAGTTTCAACTTAATGCAAATTTGGTGCTAGGAAGTTTGGGTTTGCTGTGCTCCTGAGCGCACCTGAGGGGTGTACATGCTGGCTGACAAATGCATGCCTGGGAGGCTTCTTCCTTCTGCAACTGATGAAATCTTGAAGAGAATCAACTCTTCCCCAGAACGTTTGTCTATTTAAACTTGGCAGCATCTCTTTTCTTTCTGAGTGTTAGCAGCTTGCCCACTAAGCCAGTGTCTAGAGATGTAATCTTTTAATAAAAGTTGGAGCTCTTTAAAATGATGGCAATAACACTGTGTCTTATTGCTAATTGTATTAGTGAGTTGTGAAAAGCTGCATCTTGGTCAAATTTTTTGGGAAGATTTCCACAAAAACGGACAATAAATATCCATCATAAATCTCTGCAGCAGTAAATTTAGCTGTGGACATGCTAATGGAGTGCTTGTAAACTCGGTGTTATTAAACTTTCTTAATAGGGAGAGACAGACTTGAGGGCTTTGTGGGTGTAGAAGAATAGCTGTTGGAGCAGTGGAATTTGGCATTGCAAAATCTTTGAAATATCAGGATGCTGGGGTTTTCCAGAGGAGCTGAGCCTATTATCCTGTGCTCCCTTTAGAATCAAACAACAGAGATGCAGATATGAAGGACTTGGCTCTCAAAGTTGTTGCAGTTTCCTGTGACTTCACCTAAGGGAGTTCAGCCTTGACATTTCTAAAAAACACGTGAAACTCTGTCTCTCTTCTTGGCAGCCACACGGGAAAGTCTTGGAGACAGGGTTAGGTCCCTGGCTGACAGGCAGTCCAGGCTCTTTATCAGAAGGTCATTGCTTTTGGTGTGTGAGATGTGCTACCTCTGGTAGGCAAAATAATGTATATACTAATGAAGAGAGCTGGATAAGGACTAAATCCAACTTGCCTGACTTGAGTAAGACAAGACCACTTTAGCAAATGGTTTAACTACAACTAAATGACAGCGGGGATTCAGGCGCCTGACTGAGTCCATGGTACTGAGTCAGAATTTCTCATGTCCCTCTTGTGCGTGAACGTAAATGAAGAGACTGACCTTAGTGTGAGATTCTGTCAGCTGTAAGTTTGATCCCTTAACTTGTCTGAGTGTGTTGTTTGCTTTGAAACACTGCTCGTGAGGGGGGTTTTCATGTTAATCATCACAGCATATTCCTAGTTTTTAACCATATTAGGTGGTCCTGTCATATTGTACAAGCAGGTAGGGATTTGGGATGATACAAGTGCAAAAATGAAAAATCCATTATTTCTTTTCACAACTACTCAACAGCTACAACAGCCAGCAATGTTGGTTTTTTTTTTTTTAGTCCCTTCTCTCACCACTCCCCAAGGTTTTTAAAGATTGTTGTTTCCTGATGTGCATCACCGCAAACAGAATCTTTGCTTAACACCGATTTTCTTGCAATTAAGAGAAATTCCATCCTGGAAAAAATACTTGGTTATGTATCAGACTCCATCCAACTGGAGTCTAATGTGCCTCGTAAGGATTTCTGAGACTGCTTTGGTTCTACACACTGGGAAGTCTGCAGGGTACGACTGTCTTCCACTCTTTAAGGCTTCACAGATCCCATCCATGAATGAAGTACAGAGTAAATTCAGAGCACTGATTCACTTTCTCACCAAATTACCATATTAGGCAAATCTTCCTTCCACCTCCCCTCCATTACAGTTTTATACAGCTTGTACTGACTGCTTGTGAAACGACACCTCCAAACTCTTACAACTCAGTCAAATTAAAATGCATTTTTGAGGGAATACAGAAAAGCTTTTCTGAATGAGCTTTCAATTTTCTGCCAGATTTCAATTTTCTGCTCCAACTGCTTTGTCTTGAGAGTTTGGGGCAGGGGAGAGAAAAAATTCTTGTTTTCTTTCATTTCACTCTTTCATGCTAAACTGACTTTATAGCATTCTCCCCAATGGATATTTCCTTCAGACAGGAAATGAGCCTATGTAGATTCATTCTGGAAAGAAAAAGTACAAGCAGCTGTTTAAGAATAGTGTGAATTGAAATACTTCAGTGTTCATCTCTTACTATAGTAAATTCTCCATGGGTTTTGCCAAAGTTTTGCTCCTTTACATGAATGGTACTTTAAGAACAAACTTTACTTTTATTGCTAGCACCTTGCTATTAATAAAGCCGTGTGGGAGGATGCTGTTCCCATTTCATCCATCCACAGAGCTGAATTAAGTTAAAACTGCAGAGTGAAAATTTGACCTTGAGTACCCACCTCACTTCTGGTGGGATCTGACTGAGCACCTAGCTTGTCCAGTGGTATCCTGTGCTGGCTTGTTGTGTGAAAGAATTGAAGCTGGCTTTTGTCTTAAAGCAGAGTTAATTGACAAATTTTGCAGCTCATTAGAGGGGAGGGTGTTGTCAAGTAGGAAAATGTCTAAAAAACTAGTTGTGAATGTGGAATTGTATTGAGGTAGTTGTGGTCAGGTTGTGAGATTATTGCATCCTGTGGCAATTCAACGCATGTTTCGTAAAACTGATGTTTTCCTAAACATTGGATGAAAGCTCCATAGTTACTGTTGGACAGGTTATGCATTTTCAATTTTGATTAGTCTGAGTTAGACTCTTGCTCATTTTCAGTCTTCAGGGTGTTTTAAGTCCATTTCCTTAGGTTCTGGGGTTCATTCCAGCTCTTCTGAAAATGAAGCTTTGAAAACAGTGTAGAGGGTAGTGGAAAATGATGGTATTTGACAAGTGAGAGAGCACATTAATGGCTATGGGATGAGAGCACTTACAGAATATTTTTCTTAACAAAAGTATCAGCTTGGCTGTGCTCTGAGCTGATACCTGTTGAGGTAAGTGGGGCAGCTGAAACTGCAGTTGGGAATTTCAGGCCGTCTCTGGCTTCAGACAGGCAACACAATATTACGTTATCTTGATAGCTTGAAAACTCGTAAATTAAAGACAGTGCTTCTTGTCATGGAGTAAACACCTTTCCTGTAAAATCCACAGAGATGGATTTCATGATGCCAATTTTCAGAACAAAACCAGAAAGCTCCTGTCACTTACTTTGCTGAGACGCAGAGCTAGCAAGGACTCCCAGGGTCATGGAGTTCAGTTCCCTGCTCTAGCTGATGCCAAATTGTATAATCCCTATACCGAATTAATGAATGCTTGTGCTGGAAATGGCACATGGGGGAATTACCGACACACGTTCTATTAAACACTCAAACCTCCCTGTGACCCTGTCGTTGCTGCATGAAACAGCTGCTTAATGGATTCCCCATGATAGTGGGAAGTAACAATGCCTTGTCTTTTATAGCACGTGTCTGAGGCTTGGTGGTTTGCTTACACTGCTTGCTTTATGTTCAGGCTGTATCTGCAAGGACACTTCCCTATGAAAGCACAGGAAAGCTGAAGCTTGGTGTTTGTGCTGTCTGCAGACCTTAAAGGTGTTGACTACAAACGTCTCCAATTCGTGATTCCTTAGGATCTGCCAGTGGAAATGGAGTCCTTTGGAAACTTGATGTTTTCTTCCTAGGCCACTTCTTTATGGACCTTTTCTGTCTCTCACAGTGCGAGGCAGTCATAAAATCATAGAATCATGGGATCATTAAGATTGGAAAAGACCTTTAAGATCATCAAGTCCAGTCGTTAACCCAGCACCACTGTATTTACCACTAAACCCTGTCCCCAAGTGCCACATCCAGACGTTCCAGGATGGTGATTCCACCACTTCCCTAGGCAGCCTGTTCCAATGCCTGATCACCCTTTCAGTGAAGAAGGTTTACCTAATATCCATTATAGACCTCCCCTGGTGCAACTTGAGGCCATTTCCTCTCATCCTGTCACTTGTTACCTGGGACAAGACTGAACCCCACTTTGCTACAGCCTCCGTTCAGGTGGCTGCAGATGGCAATAAGGCTTCCCCCTAGGAACACCAAGCAAGTTGAAAGGTGAAGCCGTAAGTTTCATCCTTTCACTAATGTAAAAATTGTTACTGAGAATGCCAAGTGCTGTCTAATAAATAGCTTGACATCTACAGCTAATAAATACCTTGGTATTGACTTCCAGCAAACTACTTCACAGGGAAAAACGTCTTGAGCACGAACAGTTTTCCTGTTGAACGACTCACCAATGCAAATCTTATTTGAACAGCTGAGAGGCTGATGGACTGGCAACCTCCAGTCAGTTATTTGTCCAGATCCTAAGGCTCCGAATGGTTCTCATTACTTTTGGTTAAAGAATGTAATTTTTAACCAGTGGGCTAATCTTGTCTACTGAACAGACTAATAGATGCAGAAAATATTTACTAGATCAAGATATTTGCTGAAAAGAAAGGATAATAGCCCTTGAGAGAGGATATAGCTGATACTTAAAAGCTTGTTTACCTAAAATAACCATGGTACTATCAAACATCTGCACTGTAAGCAGACAGATTGTTCTGTTAAGTGGAACCCTGGCCAAATAAAATATCCTCTACAGTTGACAATTGCATTTGAGACAGAGTTCAGAGATAAAGATTGGGAGGGAAGAAAGGAGAATACTGGCTTGGCTACTGTACCAGTGCTGTGTTTTGAGCCTCGGTAATACCTGATGACAGCCAGCATGATATTTACATTGCTGCATATACCATAAAGGCAACTGACAGTGATTAAAAGGGAAGGATGAACCTTCTCCACTAAAATTGCTGTGTTTGGAAATGAGATGTTTGAGCCTGCTTTCCATCGTATAGAATTAACACTGCATAGCTGCAGTGCCCTTTAAATTAGCCAGAGACGTTGGCACGAAATCAAATAAATATAATTGGTTTCAAACTGAAAATCTAATTTAGGCATGCTAATAGCATCTTAAGTAAATGTGGCAGGTCACGCAGGACTTGTATAACTGGCCCTTGGAGCTTACTGTAGTTACTGCCATGGGGAATATGGTCTCAGAGGTGTTCCCCAAATCACCTGGGCATCTTGGGCAGCTGGAGGGTGTTTTCTTAAGGGCATGATGGGGATGTTTGCTAGTCTGGACTGATTTGGGATATCATGGGTACTGCAGGAGGTTAGGCCTACGGCACAGCATGCTTTGGTGTTTTCAGTGGAAATGTTGGAGGAGTATCAGGTGATCTGATACTCTCCCCTGGTAATTCTTCTCTCTGCTGATACCTTCTGTGGCCAGTGGCTTTTCCCCTTGTATTTTTTGTTCTTGCATCTCTTGTTCTGGAGTGGAGTTCTATGCTGAGGGGTGCAGCGATTTGTTTTAGGGAGGCAGTGGAAAGCCTGGCCTGGCTGCGTGTGCCGTGAGCTGGTGACTGCAGATGAAATCAAACAGCAGAGTGACCCGGTGACAACTTTGTCAGGTATCTTGCTGACACGCTTTGCATGGCCAACCCTATTCCTCACCCTCTGTTCCAGTCCTGGCCTGTTTTATATTGACAGGCTGACCATTTTCTCTCCAAGCCTGTCACTTCCGTGCTTAGTCTGTGAGGATTCTCAACCTGGATGTTTGCTGAAGGTGGAAAACAGATGACATTTTTCTGAGTTCAGGGCCTAAGAGATATCGAAAGATTTTTGAGAGAACAATGCGGGGTGGGGTGAAAATTTCCATAAGACTCCCCTTCCTTTCTGCAGAACCCTTGGCATTGAGTTGTTTAGATTACAGTAACTAACCTCTCTCCAGCTTAGAAATCAATGTCATTTTTTTATTTATTTATAGTGTAGAGTTCAGTGGGGCCATGGGGAGAAGTACCCAGCTGTGGGTATTGCCCATTAATTGCTGATGGCTCTGAAAATAATATTGGACTTCTTACAAGTGACTGGATAGGGGTTTATATTCCTTTTTCTGAGTCTGAGATGTGAATTAAAGACTTGGACAATAAGTCTGCAGCATCAAGTGTTTCTGTATTGATGGTCCACTGGAGGGGAAGCATTTTTAAACAAGTGCTGGCAGCACTGTGTGATCTTTGCTGGCTTATCGTCCTTCTCCACTGTACATGGAGCATTAGGAATCTTGAGAAATACATTGTCTTACATGGGCAGAAACCTCTGAGCTCTGGACAGAATGTGTGGCTTTCAGTGGTATTGTCAACTGCGAGAACTCTTGTCAAGATGGTGAATTACTCACTGTCAGCAAGTTTATGCACTGTTGAAGTATTTTGGCCCTATTTCTAATTGGACAGTGGACTTTCAAAATACGCTTCTTATTTTCTGAAATTCTTTGAACATGCTGGATTAATGCTGGAATATCAGTTGTCTCTTGGACACTGTCGGTTCTGACAGGAATTGAGCAAAGACTCAGGTTTTGGAGAAGACATGTAATGGTGTCTTAATAACAGAAATCCCTCATGTTGTGAGTATTGTTTAAAATCATTGGCTTCACAACTTGCACAGAATCTCAAAGTACTTGAGCTCTGGCTATACTGGAATAAATGATCAGCGATCATTATGAAGTGATACACCTGCAAGTTAAATGAAATTGACAGGAATTCTCAAGTGAAAACTGTGCTTTTTCCTGTTCCTCCTTACAATTCTTCAGTAAAAGGTCTAGACTGTAGTCATCAGATGTGCTGGAGTGAAATGGAAGCCACGTGTATTTAAGTCTTTATTCTGTGCCTGAACATATTACCTCCCTGTCCTTGCTCGTTCTCAGTGTGTTGTCCAGCACATGCCCTGTGCCTTAATGTACCTGCAGCCACCTTTGGCTTGAACCCAGCTGAATGTTTGCAGCACTTGGCTGTGCTCAAGGTGAGCTGGACGAGGAATGAATGAGCTTCATGCAGTGATGTGAGTTAGGCTGGACTGAAGGGTGGGGTGACATTTTGACATTGACCACATGGAAGTGCAAAGTTTTAAAGGCTTTAAAGTTGGCTCCCTCAGGACTTTTCAGTTAAATCTGCTTTTGCTTGTGCTTCTCTGATTTACTTCTTCCCTGCACTGTCTTAGCAAGTGTTTCTTTCTCTCTTCTCTGCACAGTATCTTTCCATCTCTCCTGTAGATCAAATGCTGTGAGAAGGTGCACCAAGTTAAACCTGGCTCTTACTACCTCTACCAGGGTTTTAAATAGGTGCTTATGCTTTGGATGTGTCATCCTTCAACTTGTAAAGAAATCAATGTAAAGACCTTGCTCTTCTCTCTATGGGAAAATGCTATTCATAGTAAATTTGTATTGGGAATGAGTGGTGGAAGGGTGTCTGGGAGTGAGCGTGGCTGTGTTGGCGCAGCTCTGGGAGCTTCCTGGGGGTAGGTGCGTGTCTGCCACTCCTGTGTTGCTGTGGGAGGGAAGATGGGCTCACTGCTGTGATTCTGTAGCGTTTTTGCATCTTGGCCATGGATTGGTCTGCTGCTGCTTTAGTTTCCCACAGGTTTCCCAACCAGGCACAGAGCAAAACCAACTGAATTTTCCCTTACTGGTTTCACGCTGCTCACAGTGTCTCTAACAGCAGTACTCAGAGCCAGCTTGCTGTTTGGGTTTGCTCTGAGCAGTGCTAGAAGCACCCAAGTGATCTTCCTGCTGATTTGGGGCTGTTACTTCACTTCTGGCATCGTTAACACTCTTCCTGCAGTACACTGCTGAGTGGATGACGCTTTTCTGTGAAAGCTTTTTCCTCTCCACAGGTGAGCAGATTTTTTGCCCCCTCTGTGGCAGTACTAGGAGTGCATCTGAGTCCTGCTACGAATTCCTTTGGTTTTATTGGCGCTATTTGTAGCTGTTTTTGTGGATTGCATCTTCCATTTTGTAGTAAGAATGTGACATGTAGTGGAGAGATGGCTTGAAGAACTTATTCAAGGACCATTAACATTGTATTACTTCAGTCTTCCTGAGTTGTGGGACTTGTGCCAGCAAGACTGACATCCAGTGGACTCTTGTTACCAACTCCTACTTGGGGAAAGGAGTATTCTCACCCCGTACTGAGTTGGCTAGAAATTTGAGAGTAGGCTTTTTTTTTTTTTTGCTAGCTTGTTTTAGAAGAGGTTCATTCTTGTGAGAGAACTCTTCTCACCAGAAGCCTCAAATGAGGTGCAGAAAATAGAGGCATCACTTTGCCTTCATAGCAAATGGACCAAACAATGCAAGATCAGTCTGAATTTGTAATCTGGTGTTTAATTTCTGCTTTAATTAGATCTGTATTTGCCCTGTGCTCTGTAAGAACACATAGGAAGTTCTATTCCCAGGCTTGCAGCTTCTTGTTTTATTGCTGTATTGTCCTTGGAATGAATAATCACAGAGCAGGACTCCCACAGCCCTTTGGCATGAGGCTGTCAAAGAGTTGAAGCATCCAGAGATGGAGCAAGCCTGCAGAGACATGGGTACTGAGTCTGGGTTGTAAAGCATTAAATGTCTCCTGGGTTTTGGGGTATCTGGAACCTGAAAGTCATTTCTTGGTCCAGAGCAGCCTTGCAGGGAAGTGTTTTGTGTGCATTGTTCATAAGAGGAAAACCCGGGGGCACAATTATAAACAGAGCCTGCGTCACGAGCGGCTTTCTGGCACCACACTGCAGATAGTGGAGGATGGATTCCAGATCTCGCTTAAAATAGAGAGGTCGTGTGTGTGCTGGGGAATGGTGGAAGCAGAGGGCAGAGTTGTGCAGAGATGTTTGGCTGAGTGTGGTCTAATGCTGAAGGAGACTTGGGAATGGGACTTATGGGGGCAGGTGTGGAGAGCTGGATTTCTTCAGCCTTAGAAGAGTTGCTGCTGTCCTCAGCTATCTAGTGGGACGTTCTAGAGGAGATAAAACTGGATTCTCTAGAGATGCACAGTGAAAGACCAAAGTTGTGAGCCAAGCTGGGAGATCTGATTAGTTAGCAAGAGGGGAAAAAAGCTTTACCATATGGGTGGTCAAACACAGAAACAGCTAAAAACATTTTAGAAATATCTCTTGTTGGAGAAAACCCAAACTAGACTGAGTTTGACGTGGAAGAAGTTGATCTAAGTTGGGATTTGATGCTGCTTTCAGCAGGAGAGTGGACTAGAGGCCAGTAGAGTTTCCTACAAACCTAAACGGTTTGTAACATTCATTTGACACTGGGAAAAGAATTTCCTCTGCAGGGGGGATTTGATACTGCAGTAGGATAAGGACTGATGCTCCAAGACTATTATGGAACATATCCCCTGTTGATTGTAACAGTTGTGTGAGCAACTGAGTTACCGTGAAGGGAGACTTTCACATCTCCCAGGGTACCTGAAGTAGATTTAAAGCTTGGGCAACACTGTTTCGTGAGTCCTCTTTCCATGTAACTACTTCAAATTGCCATTGCCCGTGGTAGGAGAATACTGTTCTAGAGCCAGGACTGGATGTTTGTCTTGTGACCATTTGGCATGACTGTTCCCATTGCTTAAGCAAATCTCTTTGCCAAGAGGATCTCTGGCTTCAATTGCATTTGCCTGGGAAGAGGCACCAGTGCAATTCATCCCAGTTTTACTTGGGCGAGCTGCAGTGTCCTTTTGTGGCTGCAGAGATTCAGTTATCTTTGGAGACAAAGTGTGTAGGAACATGCTGTGTCCTCTGGTCAGTCCCCTGTCTTTCCACTCCTCCAATTAGCTTTGCAATCATTGGTTTCCATTAACTTCAACAGATATCTCAGAGGATTTGTCTTTATTTTTAGAAATGAAATCTTCATGTAAGTTGTGCAGCTGTGGAAGAGATGGTGTCCAGCCTTCCTTGAAGGCTGATGCTGGGCTTTCACAGGGTGTCTGTCTCAATGTAAGGAGAGGTTTGGACTGGAGCTGTGGATGCTTAAGGTACTGGGAGCATGGATCCAGGGGACCAGAGGAGATAACCTGGAAAATCAACCTTCAGTAACTGAGCTTGGGGTGCTTTTTATTTGGGTTATTTTAATCCTTTCAGAGGTTGGTTTTATTTCAGAAAGAGCCATTTAATCGTAGAAACATGAAAGAAGCAAGGGCTAGAAAGGGTATGTTTTCCTCTTAAGGCAGTGTTTTCTAAAGTAGGTCATGACCCTCTTATGCAGGAATTTTGCAGCTGCTATCCTAAGGGTTGGAACTATATCTGAGAGCCTACAGAGGCAAAAGCAGGGGGTATTAAGCAGATCCTAAACCCATTTGGGGTCTCTTTCCTCCCCACCACTCTTCAACAGAATGATCTCCTGCTTTTCAGGAATAAAGCAGCAAGCATTTGGCTGTGCCCAGTTTTCATTGTTTTGCTAAGCCGTTATGTTGGAAGAGATTAACTAGGGAGCAAATTTTCTCCGAAAGCTGACCTTGAGAGAGGCAGAGGGAAGAGCCTCAGCACTGACCTTGATCAGAGTGTCTCGAGGTGGGGAATGAGCGTGAACTCAGCACAGGAGCATTAACCCACTGCTGTCCATGTTGTCAGGACTGCAGTTGGCTCTGATCGCAGCAGATCTGTGGCTGCTGGGAAAGTTGGTTTGTCCAGGTTGTGCTACCCTGGCACAAACTGTCCTTGGGGTTTTTTCCTCATTGAAGGTTGTTCGTAGCTGCCCAGGAAATCTCTTCTTTTTCCACTGTTCCCCATATATTTGTTACCTGCTTTTAAACTTAACAAAACTTCCTTGATGGACTTTTTCTGTCCATTGGTGTCATCATCTCTCCCTATGCTTGTTTTCACTCAGCAAACGTGTCCAGCATCCTTTCTGCAGCTTCTCTCCTTTCTTTCTCTTGCTACCCTGGCGTTTAATAAACAAATTGTGTGGCTGCAAAGCCTGAAGTGCCCGTGTTGCCATGTTTTCTGAACTCTTCAAAGAAGCATGGAAACCCGTCTTTGTTTGGTCCCAGAAGCACAGCACGCCGCTGCTGCCACCAAAGAGCAGCTTGCTTGTGGCACATCGTGCTGCAGCTTGGCTTAATCCTTGCTTGATACGCTTTTGAGATTTCATTGTTTCTCTATAATTAGTGCTACAGAGGAGCTGAAAGAAATGACGAATTAGCGGGAGAGGGGGGAGTGGGGAGAGCAGGTGGTGATCGAACTAAAGAGAGCTGCCAGAAAAGTAGGAGCAGCAGGGAATTAAATGGGAGGAGTCTTGAGTTCAGATGATTCCCTGCCATGTGCCCAGAAGGATTTAGTTTGGGATTTCATTACTGTTCAAATAATGCCATACACTCGTAACAGATCGGGTCCCTGTAGGCTGGGGCATTGTCCAAACACTTAGTGAAAAGCAGTTTCTGCCCTGAAGTCCTAGTGAGCATTGATCCCTCAGACTCAAGGATTGGAAAGGAGCTGTAGCATGAGTGGTCCTGCTTTTAATTAGTTTGTATCTATTGTTTCTGGTAGTAACATCTTAAAAGAATAAAACACAAAGCTATTCTTTGTGTGGTGACTTCTTTAAAGCCCTGGACTTCATCTTGTAAAAGATTTGGTTTGCAGTAGTGATATTGCAGCTGAATTGTAAGAATTCCGTCTGCTGGTTGTGCTTGCACAAACTGGGTTTAACGGGCACAGAAATCCTGGGATATCGTGCTGTGGGTGGAAGCAGGAGCATGCTGACATTGTTAGTGTCTGAGATCTGAACACAGATACCTCTGCATGATGGGGATCATGCAGATAGCTTTAGAGGTGAAAATACACACTGAAAAACTGAGGAGTGAAAAGGGTTGTGTGACAAGACAGTCCTCTGAGGTGCACAGTCATATATTTTTACAACATCTGACTTGTGTTTTCAGCCTCTATTGCTATGCACCAAGACATCCAAAGTAAGAAATCATAATACTGGTGCTTTGAATGCAGCAACATTTCTTCGGGGATCTGACTCTTTCCGAAGAAATGATACAGTGTTTGTTTTTCATTCCGACTTCCAAAAGGCTATTGCTATAGGGAGACCAGCAGTGCTTGCAAGTGCAAACTTCTGCCTTTTGTCACCACCTCTGTGTGCTCTGCTCTCTTTGTCTTGAGTCCTTATGTGTTTTTGCTTTTTCTCCCCCCACCAAAGAAGCAGCAGAAAAAAACCAGAGAAGCAGATATGGGATGGAGAGGAGTAGGTCAGTGCCACCCAGGATTCCCAGTGAGTGGGAATACATCTGTGCTGGTACTGCTGCTTTTCATGCTGGATTCCTGAACCTGCTGGGCAAAGCGACTACGGGGAGCGTAGGTGGAGGTTTGCTTTTGGGATGTTTGTCCCCTGCTTAATGTTGTGTATTTCTGCCCTGCCCCTGGCAGTCTAACCAAACTCTGCTGCCAAAACCAACCCCCCTTGCTCTTTCTGAGCACTTTCTGTTAAATATCTGCCTAGACCCCTCCATCATCTCTGTCATTTGCTCAAGAATCTGCTTACAGCACTCAAACTTGTTTTCAAAGTTGCTTATAAATATTGTTGCTGTTATTGCTGTCCTTTTCTTCCTCCTGAGCTTTTCCTTGTACCTTTGTTTTGCCTTGTGCTATGAATAGTCTCTGAAAAATGTGTCCAAGTAATAAATGGCCTCGGTCTTGAACTTCTTAAAAACCCATTTGCTTTGTGAAATAATAAAGCTTTAGCAACCTTAGCATTTTGTGTTCTGCACACTTTCGCCTTGTGCCATTAAAATATAAACTCCAGAGTACAGGGAATCCTGGCAAGCTGATGCTGTTGTCCAGGGTGCACTGGCAATGCCATATAAAGTGAAGTCAAAGTCCTGTAGCTCCACTGTAGCAGGTACTGGTTGAAGATTAGAGGAGCAGAGTCCCACAGTTCAGAGATTTTCAATTTATTTTGTGTGACTTGGAATGGAGCAGTTTTCCTGTATCTTTCAAGGTTGTATTTCAAGCTCTTTTCCCCGCCTGGAACTTTATTTGAATTTGTCTTGAGTTGGTGCAATTTGATATGAGAAAATTCTTGATGGTGATTGTAGAGAGCTTCAGTAGTCTTTGTTTGAAGGTGAGATTGAAAGCTTTTATCTCCAGTTCATATGAATGTACTAGAAAAAAATCACAAAATATGTGCAAAAATGTGCTTTACCTGAATTGCAGATTCTGGAAGTAGTTTTTATAGCATTAAGGATAGGAGAATCTGGTAAAATTGGTGTGTTAGTCAAAAATGAAGAATAGTTGTGTTTCTCTCAGCCCAAATGGGCTCAAGAGTTATGCCTGGGATAATAAACAAAATAGCTGTGGGTTTATTTTTATTAGCATTTTTTAGGTATTGGCAGTAGGAAGCTTTTGAGCTATTTTCTACCTATTCTACCCTCTTTTTTATTAATTTGGATTTACTTCAGTGAATTGTGTAAATGTGGGGAACCAAGATGGAGGTAGAAGGTAAAGCAACAAGGTGTCCTACTGATGAGAGGTGAATGTTGCCACAAGTTTGAGGCCGACAATGGTGCACTTAACATCAACCAGATTTTAAGTCACACTGTTGCAAACTCCTTTTGATGTCAAAGGATATGATGTTGCTGAGCACTTTAAATACAGAACTCCCTACTTGTAGCAGTTTGAACAACTGTGTTAAAACATGGTGTTTTTTCCCTATTGGAATTTAAATATTCTCTGCCTGCAGTTTTCAACCCAGAAACCGAGGCAGTGTGAGAGCTGGAGCTGAACCTGGTTGAATGAAACCTACCTCGTGTCTTTGCATAAAATGAGGAGAGATGAGAACAGCAATTAGTGCATAAAAATATTTGAAAAAATCTCATTAGTGTCCGTAGCAAAGAGTGGCTTGTTTTGACACTTGTGGTGAACACACCAGGTTAAAAGTCTGTGTGACCTCAGTGGCATATCTTTTAAAAGTACATGAGCAGAATCACTCTTTTATAAGGAAGCTGGAGTCTGGAGGGGTTTCTTGGTCTGTAGAGCTGTAATGATCCCTGGAAGGGATCATAAAGATCCACTTGTTTTCCTTCGGTTTGCCCAGCACTTGGATGTGGCAGCTGAGCCAACACACGGAGTTGCACAGACCTGAGTTGGGAGAGCCTGGAGGGCTTTCATTGGACCCGGCTCTGCTGTCTTTACTAGGTGGCATTTGTAATTTTGTTGTCTGGCCTCCCTGCTGAAGTCCGTAAGGTGTTGCTAACTCTCTCTTTTCCACCCACAGGGAGTGGAGCGACTGCAGTGGTACAGGCAGCCTTCTGTGCTCCGAAGAAGGAGAAGGTGGCAATTAAAAGGATCAATCTGGAGAAGTGTCAGACAAGCATGGATGAACTTCTGGTATGCAATCAAAATTGTCTGGGGATATTTCAGTTACCTCTGAAATATCTCTGTGCCTTGAGCAACCTTTCTTGAAGTGAGGTGAAGGTTAGGGATCTTGACTGACTTCAATAGAGGCAGCTCAGTTGTCCTGGCTGTGGGACACGGTACTCAAAATGTTAAAAAGATCAACTGTTGCAAAACTTCAGACTTTGTTTAGAGCTCAGCACTTTGTATAATCCCTTTGTTTTGAACTGAGTTAATGTGCAAGTGTGAAGCTCAGCTGTACCCACAAGAGCTCTGAAGTTTGAGGGTTATCCAGAACTACATGCTTTCAGAACATTTAAAATTTAAGGGAATGGCTTTCCTTTATTTTCCTTTCCTGCAGTTCTTTACCTTTTTTTCCCTTCACTGGTAACGAGAAAAACTGAATGAATTAGCTGTTGTTCCTAATCTCTTTCTGGCACTGATGCCAACTAAAGGGATCACTGACATATTGCAAGCAGCCATATGGAAACCCCCGTAATTCTGAGTTCTGGACAGGAGACTGAGTCCTTTGCAGCTGTAGCTCTGTAACTTTCTTCTGCTGTGTGCCTCTTTGCTCAAAGTTATCTCAATGAAAAGCAGATTTTTGCAGTAGCTGTAAACTACTGAAATTGCCCTTTTGACATCTGGCTCCTTTGTTGAGGGGCTTGGTTTTCTCCTCTCCATATGTGTGTGTGAGCTGGTGTTTCTGCAGTGCACAGTTGTTACATTCACCTCACATGTGGAAGGTTCCTGAATTTAAGCCAGCTGGAAATAGACATTCCTGTGGACACTGAGGTGTCTCCACTAAAACAAGAAAGCTCTCTGGGGTGAAACTTTCCATAGTAAATATTGGCATTATGGAGATGAGGGCTTGTACCATCTTTTCTTCTAAAGCAACTCTCTAGGATTTTTATAATCCTACCTGTCTGTCTGTCCACTTGTATCTCAACAGCTTCTGTAGTGTTATCTCAGGCTCTGGTTCCAGTGATTGCAATTAGAAAGTAGGACAGAGGTAGAGTTTGGGAGTCCTGGCTGCCTCTACACTTGTACAATCCTCAGCAAATCACCTGAACCACGGTTCCAGTTTTCCTCTAGTGTCTAATGCTATTTTTGCCATTATAGGTATCTGCAATCTGCCCTTCTAAAGAGAAAAGGCTCCGTTCAAGCTGTCACGTTTTAGTGCTCCTGTGAAGGGTTGCGTGTAGGACTCAATATGGCCTCTGTTCAAATCCTCTTATGGCTCCTGCTAGTGTAGGAGTTCAAGATCTTTTCTCACAGTTGGTCTTTTTGTCCTTATACCAACCCTTGGTATCCTTTTCAAGCCTTTTATGTGACTTGTCCATATTGCTCTGCCTCAGTTGTATTCTGACTGCATTTTCAGGATGTAGTCATTGAGATTGTTCATCTTTGAGTAATTGCCAATTCTGGCTAAAAAGGGTTAGGTTCAGAGAGAGACGCTGTGGAGACTTGGCGTGTAATTTTAGATAAGTACTTCTAATTGCACATTTTAAATCTCTGGCTGACCTGTTCCTCACAATGATTTTTCCTGTTATGGGTAGGACTGCAGTGTATTGCTGTTGTCAGCTCTCTGAGCTTCCAGTTTTGTGACCGGATCTAGAGTGGGTCCTTCTGTAGGCTTGGGACTGCAACTGTAAATGTTCTTGAACTTAAAAGTCATGGAGAGGTGGAGGGTCACAAAGATGGTTCTGAGCTGTAGCAGGTTCCTGCGGCACAGGTTGCTGAAGTAGATGTGTTTAAAAAGTGTTTTCCCTGGATTTTTTTTTTTGCTGAATTTGTCAGTTTATTGGATTTGTTTTTTCAGTGCAAGAGCCAAAAGAATGGAAATTCCTCATTTCCCAACTCTGTGTTCTCTTACCTTCACTTCTTTTTATCTTGTTTCCATATCTGCTTCTACCCTAAAGTAAATATTCTCAAGTTTTACAGTCTTGTGGTCTCCCTTCATGGCAGTTTCTCCAATTAGTTTAGTTAACTTTTTTGAGCAACTATTTATTGCGGCATTGTGGTGTTCCCTCCCCACCAAAAAAAAAGTAACTGTAGATCTTTGCAGATTACAGTTGTTTTAAGAAGCAAATGCAAAGACAAATACGATGAGTTCTTGCTGGGGTATGTTATGCCCCCTCCTTGCTTTCTTCTCTCCCCCCAGCGCAGTTAAAATCACAAACTGAGGCCTTCATTAGCTCCATTATCCCTCTGTTGCTCTGAAGGCATTTGAGCACAATAGTCAGCTTAAGGTGAACTTTGCTTTACTGCTGGAGGTCAGGACAGTGCTCTTGGGTTACAGCACTGCCCACTCAATGGGCAGTGTGATAGCAAAGGGAAAATGGTGCTTAAATTATTTTATAATTGTTTTTCTACAGTGCTTCAGACCTGTAGAATTCTCTGTTGAAGCACGCTTCTTTAGTCCTAGAATCTGCCTAGCCAAGAGGGTGAAACAGTGTTATGTTCCTTGGGAAAGGGTAGGGAGAGCAGCAAACAGTTCTGCCATCCTGATAAGGATGATTTGGTTCCTGTACACATCTTTTGATGTCCATGCTGCTTAGTGGTTGGCACTCCTACTTCTTGGGATGCAGGAGAAAAGGAAGGTTAATTCGGAGTGACCAGTGCAGAGTAAGTGGCTCCATCACCAGCTGAATGGATGAGTGGCCTTGAGCTTCCTTTCAGCCTAGCAGGTGTCCAGAGGCCAGGAAATCTGGGACCACCTTCTGGCTTGTGGAGATGCCATGCTTAGAGTAAGTGGTATGGCTTGGCTCATTAAAGGTATTGATCTCGATCCTTTTATCTCAACATACATTTGAGCTGTGTGGGTGGTCAGGAATAACCTGCACACTTTGCATACACTGTAGGACATTGTAAGTTAATGCAGTGGATTTATTTATTGCTGCTACAGGGTATAGAAAATGCAGGAAGGCCCAGTTTTGTTGAATCATGAGCAAGCCAAGTCAAGGACATTCAGCTTTTCAGCTGAAGTGCTGATTGCTGTAAAGAATGTAGACAGCAGGAGTAACGCTGTGCAGAGATGTGCCCCTTTCTAACCCAGCTACTGAATTAGGTGATGTTCATCAGGAATTTATTTCAGTGCTTGATTTTTATCTTTTTCCTTGTACGTTTTTGAATGCTCTCAGATGTTTCCTAGAGTGCCTGTGGGATTCAGCTGACAGGGAAGTACAATATAGCTTATAATGATTCTTGATCAGGGGTGTGACTGAGAGTGGAGTGTAAGGAGAGGTGGTCAAATACAGTGTTGACTACAAATGATCTTAGACTTTTTGATTTATTACTGAAGTTCCACTTACTTATCTTGCAGCCCACAGTAGTAACAAACACACTGGTGTGTGTTTGAAAACAGTCTGCTTGCTCATGTGTTGTATTTCACAGCTGCACACTGTTTAATGCTGTGTTTTGCTCTTACTCTTTTCCACTGTGGGATGCTGGTTGCTTTGCTGCTGTTGCCAATCCTTGAAAGAGTGGTGTAACATCTGCCTCAAAATAACCATGCCTCTGGCTTTTTTTCTTGTCTGTTTTCTTGTTTTAAAGAATTACTGATCTAAAAGGCCTTAAATCTCCCCTCTGTCCTACAAACTCCGCTTCATTTTCATGCAATTAAAGCTGAGTTTTCTTTCATCCAGATGGAGCTTTTTTTTCTCCATGAGCAGCAGATGACGTTGGTTGTCAGCTTAGCAGTTACCAGGAATGTTGAACAGCAGAGAGGGAAACATAAGCTATGGGCTATTTCACATTGGGCTTTCCCAGCTAGAGGGGACTTGCCGCCTGTTTATTCCCTGAGATGACTCAACAGCAGACAGGTTCAGGAAAGAGCATGGGAGATGTGGTGGTGTTGTTTCTAGGAAGGGATTCCAAATTCTTCCTAGTCCAGAGACTGATAGGACTGGTCCTGACAGGTCTGCACACAAGAGGAGTGGAGGTATTACTCTTTCACTGCTGTGGTCAGAGGGCAGTTAAGGAGGCTGAGGCAACAGTTGAGCTGCAATAGAACAGAAATGTCCTTTACAATTCATGGAAATAACCTGGGGAACTTGCTGCCAATAACATGGAGATCAAACATTGCGTGAGATTAAATAAATCAACCTATAGTTGAGAAGGTTAAATTAGATAGGATTTAGAAAAAGGATTATGAACTCCCCTGGTTTAAAGCATAAGCCAACTGTTAACTGCCCAGGCTTAGTCAGAAGTCTCCCCTCTGGGCAGATAATTGTGTAACTGCTTTTTATGGGGTTTTTACACCTTCTTTTGAAGACTTGGACAGGATATTGAGCTGCCTTTGATCTGACAGAGCACTTCCTACAAGAGGATTAACCAGACTACAAGGTTGTTGGGAACAAAGCAGTAGATTGTTGTGGAAGTAGTACAGATGTTTCATCCATGCCTGTCATTTGATGGGAATTGCCATTATAATTCCATTTTCAGGCCTGAGGACCTTTACCCTTGCCCCAGGGTAAAAAGTCCCCAAGTGTCAGTGCCAGGGGATCATTTGATATGCTGTGTTACGTTTTTTGCATGTTGGATCACAGCTTTACACAAGACTTAAACCTATGCTGGGTACAGCTTGGTTGTATTGTTTATCAAAGCAGCAACAACAGAAATCTTAATTATTGGGCTGGTTGGAGTGTGTGTTGTTTGGTTTTGTGGAGGGTTTTTTTTGTTTGTTTGTTGGTTTTTTGTGGGTTTTTTTTTTTTCCAAGTTCAATATGAACGTCAGGACTAATGCTGCGTGAAATCCTGGACGTAGAATGTCTTCCCTCACTTGGACTGGATGAGCACGAGATGGTGCATGCAAAGAACTTTGGGGAGTTTGCGGTTGTCTGTGGGGACTAATCACATTTAAAGCACTGTTGAACTGTAAGCACTGGGTATTGATCTGAACAACTGTAAGGGTCAGTGATAGGTTAGTTGATGATGTGGGTAAAGCTGCCTTGCTTGTATCTGTGAGAGGAGGCAGTCACTTGCCCATTTGCTTTTTGGCTGAAACCAATAGAAAATGGCCACATAGGCATTGCTGCATCACACCAGTTTATAAACATCTGCTTCCTTCAGTACATTGTCACTAATGCTGGAGGCTTTGAAAGAGGAAATGACCACTGAATGAGGCTGAAGAGTAGCCATTAAAATGGGCAACTGCTGAATGACTTGCCATGGAAGTGTTTTGTTCCCATCACCTAAGACTAATTAATGGATGTAGTCTCTTTATCCCTTTCAGAATTGTTTCTTTTCCATTGTTGTTCTAGGGCTAATCTAACCCCTCTTCACTCATGCTAGTTCAGCTCCTGCAGCCACTTGAGGCAAGGAGTTGAACTGGAAAACCCAACGAGTGGAACTTGAATCAGAATCTCTGATTTTGAGCTTTGTGTTTTTTCTCCACTGTCTTAAAAATCTCTCAAATTGATTTTGGTAGAAGAACATGTTGGTTTGGGAGGGTTTTTTGGGTTTTTTTTGTTTATTTGTTTTAATTATGCTGCTGCTTAAAAAGGTGAATCAATGATTCTACAACCTTTTAGCTAAACCACTAGAATTTCACTTGGAGCAAAATGTGAATGGTTATGGCTGCCTGTAGGACTGGAGCTGTAAATCCTGCTTTAAAAGGATGAAGAGCAGCTTTAATGCCTTATCTCTCAGCTGAAATCTCATGGTATAAGATGTTTGCCAGCCATAGTTGAAGCATTGGTGTTTTCAAGGGGTGATCACATCTGCCCTGCTTTGATTTCTTCCCTGGGCGTGCTTTTCCTCCCCAACTCTCTTATGGTCCTGATTGCCTTCAAATAGGATAGCCAAGCTGACAGCTTTCTGGATGCCTCTGAAGTTGCAGGTAGCCACATGAAAGCACTCTGCTGCTGTGCTGTATCTCTTTGAGTTCATGTCAACACGTAGGAAGTAAAACTAAATAAAGCACAATTTTTATCCTTGTATTTGAGAACAAGTGTCTCTGAAGCAAGCCTCAGGGGTAGATAAACACAGAGTAGAAGGTGATGATGTGAAAATACCATTAAGAAAGTTGAGCTCGTAGCTAAAACACAGCCTTACTTGCACCTATTAACTCAAACTTCAGTTGTGTGTCAGTGGGCAAATAAACCCTCATCCAAAATAGCAGATCTCCAGAAGTATGTCTGACTTACAGGAAACTAATGGGTTGCTTACGATTCTAAATTATGCTTCACAGCAGTTTTATTACTGTTTTGCAAGCCTTGAAATGTTTCCTTTATTGCCCGTAGAAGTACTGAAAACATTTGTCAGAACCCTTAATGGAAGCCATGGAGGCATTTAGAGCTAATCCCAGTCTATTTGCTTTTGGTATTTGACAATACAGATATTTTTAATATCTCGCCCAGGGTGAGCATGTAACCATTTCCAAACCATTGCTTGTGTCTAGACATGTTTTTGTCAGACATTTATTCTCCATAGCTGAGCAGAAAGCAGAGCAATTTATGGGAATTGGCAGGAAGGCTGTCTCCCATCGCTGAACCATGGAGTGTGAGGGGTGTTGGATGGAAGAGCTGCTTATCACCCACTGCATCTGTGGATGGCTTGAGGGTCTGTATCAAGTGATCCATGGCTGTTGGCAGAGAGGGAATAAAGCAACCTTTCCACCTTAAAACTTGTATAGAGCATCCCAAATAAATGCTGGCATTATTACAGAGGTAGGGAAATCTCTGAGTTTACTAGCAGTCTTTCAGTATAGTTTTGATGATTGGGAAAATGTAGGAAGCACAGTTGTAACTTGGTAATCTGGGGATAGCGGTCTTATTAGAGAGGAAGGAAGAAGAAACCTTTGCTTGTTATGAACTGTTGTGTTTGAAAGCAGCAAACTCTCCCAAAAGCTTTGGAAATAGTATTAAAACTGAGCTTACTACACACAGAATGGCTGTTGCTGCATTTTATCCCCTCCTTCTGTAAGTATGCTTTTGAGCAGAGCTGCCCAGTGATCCTCGAGTGGGATTCCTGCTTTAGCTGCAGCCCTCCAGCCCTTGCATTTGTACTGCTGGAGCACAGACTGTGTATGCAGGACAGAATTGGCTTGGTTTCAATTATGCCAGGAAGCATTTAGACCACAAAGCCCCCTGTGATTTGCCACCATCACTTAAAACAATTGTATGGGTTGAACTTTCAGGATGTTGGTACCCTCTTTGGGGGAGAAAGGGAACCAAGCTTTGATGTAGCCAGTGTTGGGTTAGCCTAGAAAGCTGCTGAAAATGAGGTGGGGGTTTGTGGGTGAGAGGGAAAGTCTGCCTGGCTGCTGCTCCTTCTGATTGGTAATAATGTAAAAACACTGAAAATTGTGGGCTGTGATGCAATTAATTATTCAGAGCTGCGCTACACTGTGTTGGAAATTGATTAATCTGCCTGTTTTATACATCCACTGGCTGACAGAGGTGTTTAATTGCACAGATCAGGTTTGTGATTATTTATTTTCCCTCTTTGTGCACTGAAGTGTATGGCAGACTTGAGCTTTTTTTTTTTTTTTTTTTAAATTTTTAGCTGTGCTTCCCAGCCTAGGGAGCAGATTGTGGTAGTGAATGAGAGGAAGTTCTTCAAAAATAATAAGTGGTAACTAAGTGTCACGGAATGCCTGAAAAATTGTGTAGCACAGGGCTGCTTAAATGGCAAAGATCTGATCCAGGTCTAGGCTCTTAGGTAAACTTGGTCCAGACTTTGTCTCATTGCCTCCTGTATTCCAGTGGGATACACAAGTATATATAAAATACGCAATGTGTATATTTCTTGTATTACTCTCTTGATCTCTCAGGAAACTGCTTCAAAATATCTTGAAAAATCTGGCTGAGAAATTATAAAAACAGCTCCTCTAGATGATTTCTGAAAGTGGTGGATTTGGGGCAGGTCTGGCTAATTGGTTGGATCACCAGTCTTACTTGCTGCTTTCCACCTTGGTTTCCTCTGGTGCCACTTGTGCTCATGTGGTACATTTTCATTGTCAGAGAGAGAACTACAGGAAGCCACATAAAACTCCAAAGTTGCTGATTTATTTCCTTTTTAAAAAATGGCTTGATACAAGTGACAGTTTGCAAGGAAGGGAGCTGGAGCTGTCAAAGTAAGCAGTATATATTGTTTTAGGCCGTATTTATTTTCATAGAGTGTTTTTTAGTCAGAGTATGCTAGATGGAGATGAATAGCCTATTCCACACTCTTCAAATATCCTTTCCTGTTTAGAAGGATTCTTCTTTAATCTGCTTGTTAAGTTTCCTGGAAAGTTGGTGCCTCTCCTGGGGAAGCAGAAAGAGGAACCAATTGCTTTGGATTCCTCAAATGCACCTACTCCCTGAAAAGCAGTATTAAGTGGATAAATCAACATGAGCTTGTTCCTTTGGAGCTGTGATTGCCAACTAAAGCCTTGCCAAGGGGAAGCAGTGCCTTTACGCTGTGCTCGGTCACAAGCAGAACTTTGTACTTGAGCAGGAGGAGAAAGTGCTGCATTTGTGGGGTGTCCTAGACACGAGTGAATTCTTCTCAGAGCTCTCTCTCGTACTTCAGTACCAGGGAACTCTTGTACTTAAGAGGGAGGAAAGGATCAGGGTGTGAAGGGCCCTTGCTCTCCTACTTCCCTGTGTTTAGTGAAGGAATGTCTTAGTTGAGAGCAGAAGTTCAGAGTAAGAGGGGATGGGTGTCTGGTGTGGGTGATGCTGGAGGGTACAACTTGACAGGTTGGGGGACTTGGCTGAAGCACAAAGGCCCAGCTGGGTGCAGTGCAGGGTGCCAGGCTTGGCTCAATGGGTGGCTTTTGTCTATGGACAGCCAAGAAACTGTGAGTCTCTCTGGCCAAACTGGTGCTCTGTGCTTGCATAATGAAATCGGTCAATGCTTTCAGTGGTGGTGTTCCCTCCATAACCGGGAAAACCTCAACCCTGAACCCATAACCAAATCTAAAACTAAGCACAGTCAAAACTCAAAACAATTTAATATCTGAACATATTTCATATTGTCCTCCATCTGTAGTAGCTAATGACTTTCTAAACTCAGAGTGAATTCCCTCTTCCTCCAGTATGACAAAGGATACAGCTGTCCTTTGTGCCTTCAACCTGATTGAGCTGAGCCATCTGCTTTCCTGCTGGGAAGAAACATTAGGAATAAGAGGCCTTTTTTTCCCAGAGGCAAATATTTCCCTTTCTCATCCAAATGATAGTCTTCAACAGATTAAGCATCTGTTTCTTAATGTCTTACTCAAAGGAGACATCAGCATGAACTTCTTAGGTCTCACAAACTGGTGTGAATTTTTGGGAATATTCTGTCGTAACTGCAGGTGTTTTGGTTACCACCACTTCATTGGCTGTACCAAGGGGTTTTTGATTAACTTTTTCTTCCCCTAGACAGACAAGAAGAACACCCTAAAATACCTTTGGGCTCTACTATGATGCAGCCTGAGAGTTAAGAGTATTTCTGGATTTTCAGCATTTAGCTTCAGGGTATCCTTTTTCTTTGCAGCCTCTTTGTGTCTTGAGGAAGATAACCGGAGGAGTGCCCGAGGAGTAATAATCACTGGGTCCAACTGCTAATGTTTTATTTTTCTCTACAGAAAGAAATTCAAGCTATGAGTCAATGCCATCACCCCAACATTGTATCTTACTACACATCGTTTGTGGTGAAAGATGAGCTTTGGCTGGTGATGAAGTTACTTAGTGGAGGTGAGTGGTCCAATTTATTTTCCCTAAAAGGCAGCGTAAAAACCTGTCTTCCCTCCTTCCCTCTCCCTTGTTTACCTCCTAAGCTTTCCTCCTGTGAATTAAGGCATTTCATAGAATTGTAGAGTTGTTTAGGTTGGAAAAGACCTCTAGGATCAGAAACTCCAACCATTACCCCAACACTGCCAAGTTCTCCACTAAACCCTGTCCCCAAGTGTCACATCTACATGTCTTTTAAACACCTCTAGGGATGGACAGTCACTGCCCTGGTCCTGCTGGCCACACCATTGCTGACACAGGCCAGGTGCCATTGGCCTTCTTGCCCACCTGACCACACACTGGCTCATGTTCAGCCGCTGTTGACCAGCACACCCAGGTCCTTTCCCACCAGGCATCTTTCCAGCCATTCTGTATGAATAGTAATATTTAGTTTCAGCCCATTCAGCTCAGAAATAGCTTCTCATGTTATGTACATCGGTAATAACACCTAAGTCGCTTTTTAAAATCACTGTCTAGTTTACACACAGCCAGGGAAACTTCCTTTTTCTGCTTTTATTCTCTCAGACACTGGAGAAACAGCTTTTTTTTGAGAGAGTGAGTTTGAAAACTTTGTATCAGTAATGTTTCATTTGATGTCATAATATTTTCCAGGATCCCTGTTTAAGTTACAGTTGAGACAAGAAATGAAATCATGTTCTGGTTTATAACACAAAGGGCTGTTGCTAAATCCTGGACCTGTTTTAGGAAGACTTCATTTCCCTGGCACTGCAGTGAAAAGGAATTGAAAACGGGGAAAAAAAAAAAAAAAGTCCCTGTTTTCTTGCTTTAAGAAAACCCCCAACTTGACTTCTCTGTTCCTGGCTTGATTTTGAGGATTGTAAAATGCCAGAAGACGATGTGGAAAATTCTGGCTAAACCTGTGTGCTTTTTCCACAAAAGCTCAACAATGACCATAAAACATGTGTCTTTGAAGATGTTCTTTAGAGAATTTTAGCAGTTCTCTTGGAAGAAATCAAATTTCATGCCAACTTAAGTCTGTCTTAAAGGGTTTTTAATGTCTCACGTGCTCATGTGTCATTAAGCAGTACCCTGTGTATTCTTAGAGGGACATGTAACAGGTCATTAAAGATATGATGACTGCTTGTGTGTGGAAAAGAATCCCGTGCCAGCTTAGAGCAAGTAGTGTTGCTGTGTGTATGAAAAGTGTATCTATGGGAAAGTTTCCACAACATGAGGAAATGGCATTTCAGGGGTGCTGGAGAGGCAGCATCAATAGGCTTGGCCTTTTCCAGGAGAGTACACAACCTTTTGGAAGAAAATGCACAGCTGCCTCAGTCATTTCACAGCAGTTTTCTGTCAGAATCAAGTCACGATGAGGCTCATCTTGAACCTCCAAGTGTTGCCTCTGTTTGTTCTCAATTTTCTGTCGAGGTAGTTTTTTTGTATAAAGCTGGGAAAAAGTCAGACTATCATTATCAAGGCACCACAGATGTAAAGACTACACTGGAAAATTTCTGGAAAAATAATAATTGCTTCAGAATCAGCCTCTTGAGGGTGTGAATGATGACCTGCTTCTCATTTAATATTCCTTTTGAATGGGCTTTTATGTTCTTCAGCCTGATAATTGACCCTTGTGCAGCTCTGGCATTTAGTGGGGGACTTCCAGTAAAGCAGTGCTAGGAAATCTCACTGCTTCTTATTCTGTTGCATATATTGAAGACTAGGGTCATACAATAAAAGACAGATCAGTAACAGTGTAATTCTTCCTTCTCCACAACATTTCTGAGAGTCAGAGTTAAATTTTCTCACTTAAAAAGAATCATTTGAAGGCTGGAGGAATTGCTCAAGTAGAGAGAAAGATTTTGAGAATGACCTGTCACTTTCTAAGCAGGAGGATACCTTGCAAGATATTTTGCAGCTGTTTTCACTATACTTTTTTTAAGTCTGTGCTTCAGAAATTGCATATTAGATCTCATAGGCAAATTCTACAGGACAGTCTTAAGGTTTGGGGAAGAAACTTATGATTGGAGCTTTCTAACTGAGGAGCTTTTTCATTCACTTTTAATGAGACTATTTTCGGTTGGTCTTAGGCTGAGTGATTTATGTAACAGGAGACACTTTTAAAACTGCTTCTCATTCCTTTGAGCTTAGTTCTTATCAGTAATAAAGTGGCTCGTTTTGCAGGCATCTGTCATCCAGAGGGAAAAATAATGATCTGAGTTTCTCAACATGAAAAACCTTTGAGCTGGATTATAAACCAGAAAGCAAAAAATGCCCAAGAAAAAACAAAGAAAACCCCCAAAACAAAACCAAAAGCAAACAAAAAGCCCCTCACCAAAACAAGGCTCAAAACAGAGTACAGCCTAACATTTTAATTCTGACTAGCTACACACAGTGTTGACTGAGATTCGTACATCCCAGTAAGTACCTATGAAATACATTTTGATGTCCATTCTGTATCTTGATTATGGCTTTTGTACTTGAGAATTTATCCTGGGTAAAAGTTCAGAATTTTGTTCTGTCAGTGTGTGCTGGCATGTAATTTCAGGCTGAAAGTGGTTTTAATTTCAGTCTACATACACTGACCATATTCATTTGATAAACAGCCCACAAGACAGCCCAATCTGTAATGCAAGCCTTTTTTGTTGTTGTTGTAAGTGCAGTTTAATTTATTTTCTGGCTGCAGTCTTTTTGTTGAAACCCTAATCTAGTCATACATGCAAGCATTTTAGAAATGTCTCTAAGGGAAAATACTCTAAATCCATGAAGTGCCATTGCCTAAAGTGCCTTGCTCCTCTGAGCAACCAGAGGGTGACTCAAAGGTACCTGAATTACCTGACTGACATTGTCACTGAAACAGAACTGTTTGTCTCCACAAGTACCCTGATGATGGGAGATTTCTGTATTTGAAAGTTGTCAGCAGTGAGGAGGTAAGGCTGGGGAGCAACACAACTGCTGAAGTGCATCAGAGCCCAGCCAGGCTGGTTGGAGTCACTGCTGAGAGCTGTCTGAACTGGCAGCGTTCACTCTGAAGCAGGTGTGGAGTTGCTGATGGCAGAAACGTGGCTGTGATGCGATCCAGCTGGTCGAGACAGGAGGTGCTGGTGGGTCCAGTTACTGACACCCTGTTTCAGATCTGGTGACGCGTGTCTGTGTCAGGTTTGTGAAGTATCTGCTGTTTATATTCCCTTCAGTAGAAATTTCAGACCCTTTTCTCTAATGATGGAAGTTTTGTAGGGTTCTGAGTACAGCAGTGTGAACACGACACCCTGGCCTTTGGGTCCAGCGTTACTCCAAACTAAACTCCAATGGCTATTTCTAGACAACTGCTGACCTGGTCTTTGCCTCCCTGGCATTCTCCTGTCATGAATTTTACTCATGCCTTTTTAAAGCCTGCTGGAGCCCAGTCCTGCTCTCAAACTCCCGCAGCTTTTTAGTAGGAAGAGGAGCAGCTGTTCTTTTGTTCTTGTGCTTTTACTGATTGTGACCTGCTTGGTCTTCTAAATTCTCAGTGCTTTTAACAAGAGCTCTTATTTCACAGGTGACCTAAGGCTGTAGATAACTCTATAAAAACAGTTGCTCCTATGAAACAGCTGGCTCTTGCTGCATCACACAACAATTTTTACTCCCCTAGTCTACAGCAGATGAAACCTCAAAAATATTTTTAAACCGTGCAAATCTTTTAAATATTGAAACATTTCCAGATAGGACTCTCGGATATTCTGCTTTCTTGGAAGCTCCTAATGAAATCAGCTAAGAAGATTGCTGTATTGAAATAGTTAAACTTTTTGTTTTCTGAAAGTTTTTAAGATTATCTAATCAACTGCTTACTTCAACCTTTGATCTGAAGTTCAGAAAGCCAGACCAAAAAGGAGGCAGGCAAGTCTTAGGCCTCCACCAGGGAGTTAGGACATCTTGTTCTGCTTCTGCTGTGTTAATCTATGATCTGGCCCCTCCTAATTCCAACAGAGAGTTATGATCAAAGCTTAAGCCACAGGTTCTTAGAAATTCTCATGTTTATGTTGAATTATTTTCTTAGGAGAGAACTATGCTATTTTTAGTTCATCTGGAGGGTTTTAAATTTTATTTGTGGAAACACAATTTCAAACAATTAAGGCTGGGGTAAGACAGAAGCAGGAGATGGCAGGGACTGTACATGATTGCAGAGTGCAGAGTGTGTAGATACATTGCCACTCTGTAATAGGATAAGCATGAAAAAACAGTTTGTTTTCAGATTTTCTCCTATAAATGTCTTGGTCTCAACTGCAGTAAGCTGTTTTGCTCCCTTTATTGTATTACCTTGTTTTCTGCCTTAATCTTGTCATATTTCTTATGCATCCATGCATGTGCCCTAGAGGGAAGAAGATAAGAAGTGGAAGTTTCCTTAACCTTCTGTCTGAGGAGGTTTAACCAGGGTTAATATCTTTTCCTTTCTTCTGTATAACTTACTGTTTCCTTTACTTCAGTATTCTCTTGCTGTATCTGTATTCCTCAGTCCCAGAAGTACTGAATCCAGGCAGCTCTTCCTTCTGTTGCATTTTCTTCATCTGTTTTCCAGAGACTGACAAGGTGCAGATTTAATTCTTGGCTCTGACAGCCAGGCTCACCGAAACCGCTGGCTAATGCTGAGATGTCTTAAAAGAAGCAGCAGTGAATCTGCCAACTCCCTCCTCTCAAAGATGCAGCCTGTTCAGCATCAGTGTTCATCAGGTTCAGGACAGATTTTGGTTCTCACAAAGTTGTGTAGTGATTCCCAGCACTATTTTCTAGCCTATTTGTGCCAGCCTCTATATGGCCAATCAATGCTGGTTGTTACCTGCTTTTTTTGTTTGTTTTTGGTTGGAAATTAGAGTGTTAAATTTTCCTTTTCTGCTTCCCAAAGTTAAAGGAGTTTTCTTTGCATTTCACTTATACTGTATCTTTATTCTGTCACTTAAGTTATAATATAACATGCAAGATATGGTTCCCATAGCAACCAGCTCTGCTGTACATTTCTTCTGCCTCTGGGGGCATGTAAATTCCAGCTGGAATTCTCCTGCATTTATCTGTAATCTTGTTCCAAACAAGCTTTCCTTTCTGCTCAGGTTTTCATACCCTTCTCTGCTTCAGCCCCACGTGCTGAAGCACTAAGCAATGTCACTGATGACTGTAGATAGTTTCTTCCTCCACTGAGGAGAAACGTCAGAAACAGCCTTCCTAAAAGCTATTCCAGAGGGTTGCTGGCGTAGGTGAGGTCAAGGAATCTGCTCTGGATTTGGAACAGGAAGCCTCAGTGTTTGTGGTGGTTTGCTGTTGAATCAGTGCAACAATTAGGACTTCTTGCCTGGAGGGTGCAATTACACAGAAGTTTTCTCCAGCAGCAAAGCTGGTTTAAGGGATTCTTGGCTGTTTGGTCTTCATCCTGCCTGGAAAACTGGATTTCCACTTGCTGCAGTGATCCCGTTTTACAGTATGGCTTCATGAGCGGGTGCATGGGCACAACACTGAGGTGGTGAACTGTGGAACTCTAATCTCATTTTGCTGCTGTAGAAAACCCTATATCTTTGGAGTAGCACTTAGTTCAGGGTGTTGAAAGAGTCCATTTTACTGGCTACAAATGTGGGGCGCAAGACAGGACTGCTTTTGCTGGGATCCAAGACTGTCCACTGCAAGTGGTCTGCCTGATGTCAATGTCCAAACCCTGAATATCCTTCTCTTACAAATTCAGGATATTGGTCTGCTCTGGGTTACTTGTTGTCTTAATTGTTCAAATACTGCTGTCATGGTAGAAATCAACTGCTTGCATCTGAAAGGTTGGAAATGGCTTTGGTGCATTGAGTGAGGCCTAATGAGATATTCTATAGCCATGACAAAATGGGAAAAGAGTGCTGTGGATCTTCCTGCTCTTTACTCCTGAGGGGCAGTGGAGGGAGCAGCGGGATGTCTGTTCCCTTTGTGCAGCTGGACAGACATCAGTCTGTCTGTGCAGAGCTGGTGTGAGCCATGAGGACTCCACAAAAAGTCAGTCACTGCACGTTTGACCCGCAGTAATGACAGGTTGGGCTCTATCAGCTGAGGGTGAGTCTGTGCATAGGCAGTTCCCAGTGACTTGTGCTGTCCGTAGGAGCTACTGCATTAGCTGCTGTTGGAGCAGACTGGGAAGGTTGTGAGTTTGAGCAGAAAACCACTTACCTTTCAATTGCTGTAGAGTTTGCACTGAGAGGTTGCACTTTACTAAGTAGATCCATTTCCACGACCATTTTGTCAGAGTAAACTGAGACGCTTGGATGATGAATGACAAATTATGCTAAAGACTTTATCAGATTGCACAGTATCTTGTAGGCTTCCTGTTGATGTGCTGCACAGTGTATATTTGATGGGCAGGAATTTGTTTTAGCTGCATTTTTTCCATATCAATCACTAAATGTTGTCTCCTTTCTTTTGTCTTCTGTTGGGCTTTGAGATCAGTTGCTCATCACCAGGCTTTTTAAACATCCTTGTTAATGACAGCATTATTTATATTTATGGTTAGACTCGAGTTCTGACCCTTTTCTCTGTGTCTTGTTTTGTCTTTTCCTGGTATGTGGCCCCTTCTGGGCTTGGAAGAGCTTTCCAGACAGCCTCAGCCAAACTTAATTTCTTTTTTCTTTTCTTTCTCTGACTTAGGGCTCACCTTCCTGTACTGTGAGTCTGTACTTGCTACTTGTGCATTTTTAATGAGAAAAAATCATGAGGGAATTGTTGTAATCAAGCCTAATGCCATGTATAATACACACCAGAGTGCTTCATAGCATTATCTAAAACAGAAATTTTATTTTAGGGAGGAGTCAAAGGTTTTGGTTTTTTTTTCTGGAGACATTGTAGTGGATTGGTTTTCTTCCTTGAAAATCTTGTAACTGTTCTGTAATACAGAGCTGGGTGCCTTATATCCAGTGTGACCCTTATCTTCTGACAACTAGATTCTGTCTTACACAGCGAGATTGAACGGTTGGCACATGGGGCACAAATCCATAGTGAAACTTCATTTAAGCGGAGATCCAGCTGCATTTGGATGTGCTCTCACTTCCCCACTTATTCCTAAACTTGTTTGGAAACTGGCAATATCTGCAGTCATGTTGGAGTTTCCCAGCAGTACGATGAGTTTGTAAGGCACATGCTCTGATGTGGTTTGTACTGTGCTTCCAGTTCAGCTGAATTAGTCTCCAGTTAATTCTGGCCGTTATTGTATTGCTGGAGTGGGAACAGGCCTCTCTGTGCAAAACAGCCATTTGCCCCCTTAGACTAAGGATGGGGCTCTGATCCACTGATCTCTTGGGCGAGTATGATGGAGCTGGGGTGGAATTTGTCTGCATCCTAAAGCAGTGGAGGTCTTATCCTAGTGAGTGTGTCACACTCGGAACTGAGACCCTTGGGATCAACTTGCCATTGACCTTACCAGCCTGATGCTGACATCCAATCCTGACCTTCCAGCAGAAGGTGTTTTCCTTAATAGCGAAATTCCCATGACTTCTGCTTTCAATGTAGCTTCTACCTTGCCTGTGGGTTTCTGTTTGGGGATCTGGGTATTGTATTGCTCCATGCCAGGATTCCCGAGCCAGAATGCTGGAACATGGCACAAAGCAGCGCTTGGAAGTGCAGCTTGGCTTTGTTCTTTGTATTCCATGGTGCTGTGCTTTATGAAGTTGCAGTTAAGTTGTGAGTCAGAACCAACTCCCAAATTTATTGATTTGTGTGGTGGAAAAATCACATCTTCATGGTGTTGTGGTGCCAGTAGCCAAACTCTGAGCAGACAAAGTGGGATAATCCTAATAACACTTACTCCAACAGAAAGGTGGCTCTTGGGTTGCTTTTCTGCTGTTTCCTGCACTGGGCATTTTGCTGATCCCTTTTTGCTGTTCTCCTTTCTGTAGATGCCTGGCACATTCCCCCACTTCTATGAACATCTCAATGTGAAAAGTGGTTTTAAAAAAAAATGTGCTTAAAAAGTGGCAGGCGGGACTGGGAGCAGATATAGCCTGGGTGTGAATCAGCCTTTTCACAACCAGGGCTGGCTCTGTGCATGCCCTCTTGTCTGTCTGCCCTCCACCCCCTTTTCAGGGTTAAATACAACCTCTAACTTGGCTAAATAGAGGATTTTTTGACCAAATGAATTTGAGCACCATATGATCTGCCTCCTCATGTTCCCTGAGCCCTTTGCAGGAGAAGGGAAATGTTTGTGAACAAAGTCTGCTAACAGAGTCGTGGGTGGAAAGAGGACAAAACGAGTACGTGAAGAACCACATACTTTCACTGGACTTCTAAAACAAGTGACAGTTTGTTCTCCAGATAAAGGCACATTTGAGAGGAAAAACCTGAACAGTGAAAGTGGAGGGGATTTTTGGTAGGTTTTTTTGATGGCACAAAAATTCTTGCCCAAAATAAGAAGCCTTGAGGTTCATGAGCACGTACTCCTTAAATATGAAAACGTGATAGGTGAAGCCCATAAGACTCCTCATGACACACAACAGAGGATCCTTTTGTCAGAACATAAAGGTGAGATTTCAGTGAAGGGGTACATGCTCTGGCATCTGGAATTTCAGTTTCCTTCAGTAGACATAGTCTTGCTCCAATGCAGGAAGTTCAATGTATGTCAAAACAACCTGAGTTAGTTTGGATGAGGCCTTTGGCTAAGGCCCATGTTAAAACACACTAAACATGAGTGTTTTTCTCTGCTGGGGTGGGGTAAAGGAAGGCTGAACACTGAGTATTCTTGCATAAAATGTTGGGAGATGTTATGTAACTTCGTTTCTGTATATTTTTCATTTTCCTTTAGGTTTTTTTTCTATTTTTGTTAGTGTCTGCTGTGTTAAGATTGTATCCTCTGCAAATATCTTGAACCAAGTGAAGATTTTTTGGTAAGAAAAAACTGGAGGTGCCATTCAGGGCAGCCAGGGAGTTGATCTGATCGCTTGCTGCTGACAAAAGGGATTTCTTCCCCCATTCGCAAATGTTTCTCCCTCCTTCGTACCCTTCTTTTCCTCGTCGTTGACTCCTGAAGCTCATCTGTTCACCGGTTATGCTCATTACCAACCAATTTATCCCTCCATTTATTTTCAGTGGGTTTAGTGGGTATTTTGGTATCCAGCATGAGTGCTGGTGCCAGTGGGCCAGAGAAGATGGAAAGTGAGAAATAGAGGCTCTCCTGTCTGCAGCAGGCTTTTAGATGAGCTCAGCATATATTGCTTTACACAAGCTAAGGGACACTCTGCACCCTTGTAATTGTTTCCTGTGCAGTTTGAATTGTGCAAAACGAGCCTTTCCACATGGTGTTTGTATTCAAGCCTTGCAGCGTTTGCTTTCGGAGGAGAATCCAAAAGGAAAACACTTTTCTAAGTGAAAACCAGTCTGCACGATTTTTTTGGCCTAGGAATTCAACTGGGATAGTTAATAAAATAAATGTTAAAGAGGAAAGGGTTTTTTGTCTACCTGAATCTGAAGGATGAGAAGAAAATCAAACTAAAAGCCTCCACTGTATTTTCTACTTGCTTCAAGAATTTACAAGGTGAAACTTCTAATTCCCCCATGGGCCAAATTCACTAGAGTAAGTTGCTGTTCTTCAGATCCAAAATTAATTTTCTCTTACTGTTTTTGATTGTGAGTGAGAAGAATGAACTTCTCTAAACTTTTCTAAAACTGAACTCAGCTTTTCTAAGCTAGCTGAGTTAGTACCGGGATGTTCTTTCCCTGTAGGCTTCCTGTTCAAAGACAAGCAAAGCTGGAATTTGTGCTGTGCAGTTGTGCCTGCTTTTCTCATTTTTTAAGGACTTCCCAGTACCTCTGGCATTGCTTTGTGTCCATAGCTGTAAAAATCCTACTAGTCCCTATCCAGTCATTAAACCATGGAAACCCAAGTTTGAAGGGGCTAAATGGCACAGGCTTTTGAAAAGAGGCTTAGACAACCCATAGTGGAGCAATAAAAAGTTCTGAGAAGAGCCTGCAGTCCGGATGCAAACACAAAGAGTGCAGTACCCAGTGTATATGAACAGCAGGACCTTGCACAAGAGGCCTGTTGCCAGTCACTGGTTCCGTTTATTCCTGGGTGCAGTTTGAAGAAGTGGTTTGCTCTGTAAAGCATGGTTTGTCATGGAAGATGATGTAATTCTCACCATGGTTGGGAGAGAGACTAAACATGATTCTAGGGAAGGATCTGAGCTATTCCAGTTTTGTACACAGTGAAGAAGTGACTTATTGTCAGAATTCAGCCTCATTTGTTCTCTATTTAATTATTTCCACTTATTTTCCTGTTAGGTTTGTACCAGCCCTTAACAGATGAGATTTTTCCTGCTATTCCTCAGCACAGAGTTTGGAGGAACTGAAAAAGAGTGCTTAATTTTATCAAGCTTGTTGCCTTCGGCTTGTGAGTCCTGGCAGCCCTCTGCTTTTTCCATTTCCCCCTTCAGCTTTTCCAGCACTAAACCAGCTGTAGCATCAGTATCTACTTAAAAACCTTCTAGGAGTCCTGTGTATGTACATTTTACATTGTGGCTTGTTCCAATAACTTCTCAGTTACTTGTAATCACAGGGATTTTACAGCCCACCTTGAGGATCTTCACCCAGGGCTGCATTGTTGCCTCTGCAGCAAAGGCTTCTGCTACTGACTTTGATCCTGGCTATCATCAGTGAATTGAACTTGTATAGTAAATGATGGTAAATTACACTTAACTGTGAATCAGTTCTTCTAGTTTAAACTAAGATGTTTAACTCTTTTGTCTAGGCTCTGTTTTGGATATTATCAAGCACATTGTGGCCAAAGGAGAACACAAGACTGGTGTCCTGGATGAAGCCTGTATAGCCACAATCCTTAAGGAGGTGCTGGAGGGGCTGGACTATCTGCATAAAAACGGGCAGATCCACAGGTATTTTATGTTTTTCTTTCCTTTGTCATAAAATGTTATTGTAACAGAGCAGCTGAGCACACACAGTCTCATCCCACAACTCACTGTAAGGGCATGAAGAGAGGAGAGTAAAGGTGGGAGCTTAATCAAAATGCAGAATTCAAATGTGTGTAACCTAAATGCTATGTCTGTATACTATGACTAGGCCAGATTTGAGTAAACTTTGGGGTATTGAAAGTTCTGATATAGAGAATCTCTTTATAAACATCCAGCTGCAAAGTGTAGTTGATGGAAAGCTGGAAAACTTCAACTGGTTTTGTTTCTTGCTGAGCTACAAACATCAAGAGCACTGCATAGGCAGAGTTGAGCAATTTAAGAAGTCCTTCAAACCCTCATATTTTTTCAAGGTTAGCTGCAAGATCAACATCATGAAATTTGAATTTGGGTAATTTCATTTAAACAAAGAGGAAATAAAATTAATGGAAAAACTTCTTCTGTAGGCAAAGCCCAGTGAACTAATGGCCTGTAATGTGACAGATCACTGAAATGTGTGGGTTTCTGTGCCGCTGTCTTGTTTCGGATATATTTTTAAATCACATTTTCCTCTCTCCTGGTATCAAGGTGTGGTGTAGTTCAGTAAGAGAAGATGCTAAGTCAGTCTGTTCTGCATTAAAGAGACTGAGATTTGCAATCCTAAATATGTGCTGAAAATAGAATATACTGCTCGTGGGTAATATACACAATCCCAGCCACAGACTGCTGCTGGAACAGCCTCTTCTTTCTTGGGAATTTTGTGAGCTTGGCTGTCTTCTGGTACAATGCCATTATAAGCATTGCTGCTGCTGTGCTGGAGTAAGTTTCTGTCTTCTTACAGCTGCACGAGAAGAGGTAATTTTTTGCCAAAATATTATTTTAATTAGAAAATTCAAGAAGTATTTATTTCATATTTTCAGTCAAACTGACTGGCTTTTGTAGGTTATTTTGGATTCAAAGGACAGAAACAGTTGGAAACAATTCAGGTGGAATTCATCTCCCTGAAAGAAGTCTCAGATTCCGGTTTCCAGTCTCAATTAAAATTCTCATTTAACAAGAATCATTGTCTTCATTGGAGACAGTTTTGATTTCATAGCTGGTAGCTTAACTTTGTTTTTTAGAGATAAGACTTGAAGCAGCTCTGGGAATTTAGAGTAAAGTAATCAACCAACTTACTTGCCAATTATGTGGTAACTTTTCACTTTGCCATAAGTAATTGATGGAACCGTGTTCATCTGTGCCCTGCAGTTGGTTTGCTTGGCTGACTTAGTCCATCTTCTGGTCTAGTGAAATTGAAATATATATGTTAAAGCAGCAGTAACCTGTTAAATTTCAGTTTTTCTGAAGATATTGCATAATGTTTTCTGTATTGAAAGAGAGGTGGTTCTCCATTTGGCTTGCTGGAGTGGAAAAGCAAAACTAGTAAATGTGGCAAAAATTAGAATATATTTATGTGTGGTGTGGGGTTTTTTTTTACTGCACTCAGCAAAAATACCATGTTAACAAGATTCACACTGCTTGGTCTGAAGAAAATGTGATTCATACTGAATCATTTGGAACTGAACTGGATCAAACCTGCTGTGACCATTCTCATCCTGCCCATTGAAGCATTTTGCCCATATTTCAGCAAAGAAATCAAAGCTTTGTCATTGCTGCAGCTTAAGGTTGTTGTTGTGTGTCAGATACTTTGCATCCCTGTATTTTGGGGCTGCTCCAACCATTGTGAAATATTTTATCATAGAAAAGGGTTTGGATTATCTCGCTGTGCTGGGCACAGCAGTCTGGGAAATTTAGAGAAGTGGGATGCAGAAGGAAAGTTGTGTGGTTTCCTACCTGTAATGCAAAGCTGTTTTAGCTGTTGGCAGAAAGCAAGCTGACATGCCTTTGAGGGATGAAACGTGTTTCCTTGATGGAGTTCATCATGCTGTGTTCCATTTTATCCAGATGTGTGTGTGCTCCTGAGGAAAACACAGTTTAAAGTTGTAGTGCAGCTGGGACCTTTCCTCATCCGTAGGAATATCTGTATGGTTTTTCCATTTTGCTTAATGCTAGGGGTCATAATATTGGTCATGCCTGATGGGAAAGGCAGGTGGAAATCTTGCAGCCCTGCCTGAGATGCTCTGAGAGGAAGTGTTTAAAATAACTGAACTCTGATCCCCTGGGTCAGCTTAAAGTATCTGGCTCTAAAGGAAAGCACATCAGGTGATGGCTGAACTGCGAATATTGTGTCTGTAGTGTGGGGCAGCTGTGCTTGGGGTGAACTTCAGGCCAGAGAAAGATCAGCTGTGAAGGGTCAAAACTGAAGGGCTTTAGTTAAGACCTGGAACAGCCAGCCCAAAGCAAGCAGCCATCCAGAAGAGCAAAGTGTCCAGCTGGTCCAGCTAAATATCCCAATTCTGTTCATGTTACACCTTGGAGAAAACAACTTGATAAAATTGGAGACACAGTATGAATGAATGACTGTAATTAGCACGTCTGAAGTTGGACAACCAGGCTGGTGGCAAAGCCCAAAGGATGAATATTGAAACTCAAATGTAATTTTGTGGGTGCTATCAACCTGAAGTGGGGCTGTAAGTCATTGTTCAGATCAGGGAACATGTTTCTGACAGCGGAGCTGCTCAATACTTCAAAATTATGCATCATATTAAATGAGTAAATGAAGTTAACGTGAAAAACTGGCTTAATGAAATTTTGTTAATGCTGAATCTTATTCTGCCTACGCCTGCCTTAAACTTAATGCCACTTCCGATTAAGGTTTGGGGAGTTGGCTTGGCGTGGAAGTGTAAATCCCTGCTTTGGACAGGAGAGGAGTTTGACAGTATTCTCTAGAGGAGATTAGAAAGCCAAATATCTAGTGCAGGCTTAAATTATAATTTTTTTCTTGTTTGCTTTCCTAATTAACAGCCAGAGCGAGTCTGAGACTTGAATAGATGCTATTGTTCAGGAACAAATGCTGAAGTCTCCCACATTGCCCAAGGTGATTTTTTTTGCTTTCATCTTGCAAGGGATGTTGGGAAGTGTCTGAGGCCTTAAGGGAAAGACAGAGGAAAAGGCAAAATCAGTTTTATTTTCATTAAACACTCTATATCATGGTAACAATTGATTACAAACAGTCCCCATCTTTCTCCAAAATCACCAGTGCCTCCGTTATCTCGGAGTTGGCAGCTCCCTGCCTTCACGCCCTGTGCCTGTCCCTGGCTGCCTCTCCCATGCCAGCTGTTGCTGTCCCCATTGTGGTTTCCTGCGTAGCACGGTGATCCCAATGAGGATTTGAAATCCCAGTGATCCGGCTCATGTTAAGTGAGTTAAGTACCTGGGCACCAGCCAGTGTGCTGAGGACAGAGGGCCAGACTCGGAAGCCTTGGGATGAAGCTGTCCTGCAGGAATCTGCTCGGGCACAGTTCTTTATGGAAGTCAGACAAGACTGACGTGCTGTGAGGGGTCGCTGCCGGGCTAATCTTGTCTGGGTGACACTCAGGGTATGTTGTACCTCTTCCCCATTTGGACTCTGATTCCTCTGTGTATTTGGGGATTAGCAGGAGTTTGGTGAATGACTTAGAAGTAAAACTAAAGCAAAACCAACCCAAGAGATTTTATTGGAGGGAAGTTCAAGGCTTTTTCAGGTGGTGCTGTGTATGGCAGGCTGACAAATGAATCATGCTGATTAACTGTTACAAGGTCTCTCTGTCTTTCTCCCTATTTTTATCTCTGAGCTTATCTTCTGTTCATGATTAGCTGTTGTGTAACTGAATATTTTAGTTAGTCCAGGTGAAATGATACACTGCTCAAATATAACCAGATTCTCCTATTGCAGCACAATAAATGTGATACTTGCCTGCTTTTTTGTAAAAACAAAAAAGCCTGGGAGGTGGTTTAGGGTTGCACGCACTTGAACTATTGGCATGGCAGCGATCCAGCTATTAGTTTGTTTGCTGCTCTACTTCTTACAGGGTGAGAGGAGCAGCAGCACATTTGATATGCTGAGTTAGATCAGCCATACAGAATGTTTGGGAGGTTTTTTGGTGTCTTTTCAAAATCAGAATGTGGGCAACTGTTTGAATGTTGCTTTGAAGAGATGTAGAAACAATATTCTTGCTATGCTTTTATGCCAAAGAGATTCACTTATTTTTTGGACCTTAGGATGTTTTTGACAGAGAATCAATGTTTAATTCTTTGCCTCTTTGCCTATATTAAGAATAAATAACTACTGAAAAATGTTTGTATGTGAGCACATACAAATCACCAATACTTCCATGTGGGATTTTGCAGGAGCTCACCTCCAGTAGCAAGTTTTGGGTTTAAGATGAAGGAGCTGATGGATATATTTTGGCAGAACTTGGCTGTCCTACAGGATTCAAGCTTAATTTTCATGTAGCTGACTAATGCACTGATAGCCATGCTGGCAGGTATTGTGGTTAAACTGGATTCCAGTATGCCTCTGAAATACTGTACTTTTATATTTCGGTTGAAATACTGTGGGAGAACTTCAAGCCCTCCTCTCCACAGCACTACAAGTCTTTGGGGAGTGTGTTTGGAAGTGAAGTTTGGTAAGGGAGGATTGGGGAATGGATAATGGGATGTGGAGCCTTTCCACCTCTAATTGCAGTTTGATTTTAAGTCAGGACACTGGTAATTTGAAAGTTGGCTATTGCTTAAGTGTGGGAAGTGGAATTTTTTATTCAGAGAGGTGCACTTTGGTCTCATCTCTTATAGTATGGGATGGGTAGAAATAACCTTTAGAGCTGGTAGTTAATATAAATTTTAGAGCTTTAATTTGTAAACAATTCAGAAGCCGGAAGAACTGAAATGTTGCTTTTGGGTGTCTCAGTGGGAAGGAGGACAGGATGCTGCTCTAGATTTTACTGGGTGATTTGTTCCCCCAAATAAACTTTGTTGTGCAGCGTCAAGGGCCCAAGGACCACTGAATCCCCACTCACTGTACAGTCACACTGGGGTGTATTGTGGTGGTTTGGCAAATCAGCACGTTTTCCTGGTGGCTGGTTTCTTCCACTGCATCATCCAGAAACTCATTGTTTAAAAAAAAAAAAGAAATGTGGTTGCAGAGAGATAATAGGAACCAGATGTAAATCCCAAGTCTACAGACAGCCAGAAACAATAGTTCCTGTGGAGATTGTTTTCCTCAAAGTGAATAAAGACAGTTTTTGCTCTGAAGTCTAAAAACCTGGGGTTTAAAGCTCTGGTGGTAAATATCACTGCTGGTGAAATCACAGGGGTGCTGGGGGCGCTGCCACAGCTCCAGGTAAGGTCAGTGCCCCAGCCCTGGGGAACTCCCTGCATTACAAGGGTCAGGTGGGTCCCAGGGTGATGCCTGAAGGTGTGGCTGTTGCAATCAGGTGTTTGCCCCCCTGTCATTTCCCTGGGACCCAGGTGCTACCTCTGTTCTTTGTCAGTGGGTGTCCTGCAGTTACTCAAAGTAACTTTGGTGTAGTTGAAAGGAAAACCAACTATTTGGTAGAACTCATCTGGCCACTTTTAAACAGGATGGGAGTTTTTAGGGTTTTCCTTCTGCTTAGGAACAGGGATGAGAAGCAGGAAAAACAGAATGAAGAGTGGGGAAATAGAGGTTCAGTGATGATGTAAAGGCTCAACAGCAGTGACAGGTTTTGGTCATTGACCCATGACTGAGTTGTACACTTAAATAATGTGGTTTCTAGCGATTTTCAAATTGTCAAGAGTATTTGAATTTGATGTGTTTGCAGGGAGAATAATCATTCACTGTGTGCAGCCTTAACTATATCAAGTGAAAATGTAACAGACTCTTAGCTTTTACTCTGAAGAAACCAAGTGCCATTCACACGTGTACGACACTGTTTGTGACATCTTTCTCATGTCAATGCCTTTCTCTGGTGTAGATTGCTGGGACTGGATCTTCCACTGTAGGCTCCTGCAGCATCTCTCCAGCAGCAGAGTAACTGTTTAAATCATCTTGTTCATCTGTTCCACTGGGATACACGAAGTGACTAAGTCACTTCAAAAAGATGGCTTTGAATATTGTTCCCTGTTTTGGTGCAACAGATTTTCTGGCCTTCATAGATCTTAAAAGCTGCATATGTGGAGATACCTTAAGCATTTATTCAGACTACTGCAGTCTTTTCATTAATTTCTTATACTAAAGCACGACAAAAGGGTCACTTGCTAAATTTGTGTGGTAACATATTAAACACACTTGAAAATTTTGCCAAGGCTGCATCAGAAATTATTTTTGTATATTTACTAAATCAAATTATATCCTGTCTTGCGGAGTTCTAATAAAACTTTGATATTAAAAAGTAAAGTGTATACTTTCAAAAACAAAAGTGAGACAAAACCCACACACATTTGGGACAACAAATAGTGAATTGCCACGGAGAAATCTATCTCTTCGTGGTAGCCTGGAAATTATCACCAAGTGAGACTGGGAGTGCAGAGAGGACTGTTTTCATTGTACAGATACTTGATTTTATAACTGCTTTCTCCATTTTATGGGAATAACTGGATGAAATAAGGAGATCCTTCTTCTTTTTATGCTGGGCATGCTTAAAACTGTCATCTTCTAGATTTTAGAGAAGGAAGTTGAGCTGACAGGTCTCTTGTGAGCCCTGGCTGTCTTGAATTTCTCCTCCTTGTCACGTTGCAGATGTGGCTGAGCAGGAGCTGTGGGTGGCTTTGTAGATAGGAGCGGCTCTTGGCTGCGTAGGGGAATGTCTTGGACCTTGTGTGCATATAGATATACTTACTGCTTCTCCAGAACAGGGGTGCTTGTTGCCTTTTGTCAATTGAGTCTTTTTTGAGTTGCTCTATGTCAATTTTTTGTGGCCTAAGTTGATCCAAGTTGGTTCTGTATTTACTGGAATGACCTTCCATCTTTCCATTGTGGCAGGGAGATGTGAGAATCACTGACATTGCTGTTTCTTCTGCTACCTGATGCATCTTGTACTCAAACTGGGGTGATGTATATGTGGTAATTTTTGGGGAATTCCTATTTCTGAGCACACTAGGAACATGTTATGACATGCAGGAGATACTGCAGCATGGCGCTGTGTCACTGGTATTGCCACGTGAAGCAAACCCACCTCCTTCCACATGAAATAATTTGACATGAAATACTAAAATAAGACCATGTTATAACTTGACAATTTTCCTCTGTTACCAATGACTAAAGCAGGGTGTCCCAAAAATATCTTGGCCTCCAGGGGTAGGAAGAGACCTTGTGACTCCACAGCTTGCTGTGTGTGTTGCTTTTAATGCAGCAGCTGTTAAAGGGTCTTTGTGCCTTGTCCCCACTGCAGTCCTTAGGAAGTAAGATCAGGAAATGGAAGGGCTGAATAGATGAATTTGTGGAAGAAGTCCTGGTACATTTTTAGCTGCTGTTCAACGTATGAAAACATGATTTTAAAGCCTGCTGGACAGAGTCCTTTCCTTACAGAAGAGAAAAATCTGAAGTTCTGACAGACTAGGGAAACTTTAAAAGTGCTGTATGAACTTGGAGATTTAGCTTCTCTCTTGCATTAACTGCTGAAAGTTGTCAGAAGCCTGGGTTGTTTGGCACATGTTCCTTGCCATCAGGTGACGTTACAGCAGTGATGTGCATTGGGGTGAATGTGTGAAGCAACAGCCTCTTTTGCAGAAGGAAGAAGTGGAGCTGTGAGGGTTGGTATGATGAAATTGTCCCCACATTGGGAGGCAGGGTTGGTCCAGTGTTCATAGTACTATTTTCTGGCTGAACAAGCTAATGTGTCTGAAAACTGTTTTTTAAGATTTTGGGTTTAGCTGGAACAACTTCCCCCACACTGATGTGCAGTTGAGGTTACCTGAGCACTGATGCTGGGCCAGAGGCTTGGTAATGGATGGGAGGTGGAGTCCAAGGCAGCCCTGATCTGTCCTTGAACCACACCTCCCCTTAATCCTCCTCAGGCTTGAACCACGTGGGAAGAGAAGGAATTAATGAGAGGGCAAAACCATCAGAGACAAAGTTGGCACAGGAACAAAAAGTGTAAGCTGGACGTAATTTGCTGAGATAAAGGAAAATGGCAGGCGCTGCGATAACGGTGGCTGTGTGACAGACAGGGGCACAGTGAGGGGTGTGACACACTGCTGGCTGCCTCACTTCATAATAGAGACTTGCATTGAGTTAGCCCAAGGTCTGCAACTCTTTCTGTACTCTCTCAGCATCTTCCCAGCCCCTGGAGCTATTCAGACAACAAAGATGACAGTGAATTTCAGGCAGATCTCCTGCAGCTTTCTTTAGTACGTTGTCCCTTGTCTGAGCTGACACAGCGACTTAACCTAAAAGAAATCAAATTTGAGTCATGGTTTTTTGGGCCCCAAACCCTCCACTTAAAGCAGCAATCCACTTCTGCATGGAGGGCAAAAGATTGAGAGGGCTTGCACCTAGTAAGTGCATCGTGGAGCCTCTGAAAGATGTTTTATGTTTTTACAATAAAGTGCAATGGGAGATTCATTTCTCATGCAACCCTTACTGGGGTTTGTCTTTGCCTATGCCAGGTGACAGGATGCAGTTACCTCTCCCAAGAGGTCTCTTCACTGCACTCAGAGTGATCTGCCTGGATCTTGTGGGTTGGGCATGGAGAAGACAAGTACTTGGTGTACTCTTACAGCTCTCTTTGATGGAAGCTGACAGTCCTTTCCAGTGGGCTTTGTCTACACGTGGCTCTGTTTGCAAAACTGCAGTCTGTCAGTCACTTCTGCCTTTCAAAGCCTTGCTTCAGACTGCTTAAAAAAAGAAACCCAAAAAGAACTTTTAAAATTTCTGGTAACATTGGATTATTCGTCTAACTTTCTCAAGCCATTAAAAAGATAATTCAAAAGCCTTTAATTATTCCTATCTATGTATCCCTCATGAAGTTGAGGCTTCAGAAATGCTTCTACCGTTTGAGCCTTGGGGTTAATTGTAAGTTGCTTTGTGCTGCTGGCTTAGCTCCTGTGACGAGGCCTCTGGTCTTTTACCACAGCCCAGCAGCTGACCGAGCAGCTCGGAGAAGAGGGAAGAAGCAGTCGCTGTGCTTCCCTGATCCTGAGCAATAAAGCATGTCACTGGCCTGGTCCCCCGCTGGAAGTTAGAGCAGCCTGGCTGCTGCTGCTGGTCCTGGCTGCCAGTGGCCACGAGGACCTGCTGAGAGGGCTGTGGATGAGCAGGGCTGAAGCAAGCTGTGGCCTTGGCCCTCTCTTCCCCCTGCTTATGCCTGGCTCAGCAGGGAGGATGGAAGCTGCTTTGCCAGCTCTCTGCCATTGGAAAACCTTCAAGCTTTAGGAGATGTTTCCGAGCCTGGCTCTACAGTTAAGCACAGCACTGTTACAGACAGTAACTGTACCTCACCCAAGAGTTTGGGACTTTAGGTCTGAAAATGTTAGGGCACACAGCTTCTCTGAGCAGGAACAGGGACATATTAATGTGTAGCACTTCCCATACCATTGTCTTGAATGCATTCTCCTATGTTGCACTGAATGTGCTGACATTTGAGGGTGTAAAAATACTCCTCTGGCTGCACACCCCAAGCCTAGTTTACATTTTGAAGCTCTAAATGGTAAAGCAGTTGCCTGTCACCAGCTTTTTATATCTTGGCTTATAAGGCAAAGGGAAGAGGTGACGCAGGTAACAGCATAATATTGATGGGAGGGGAATGTTTGATGATAGAGAGAAAATAGTACTCATTTGGTGTATAATGTCACAGGCTGCTTCATATGTAACTCTATGTAGAGATATTGTCCTGGAAGTATTTTACAAATTACTCAGAAAAATGTCAACTCCAGCAATTGGTTGCATTCAGCATAAATATTTTGAGTTATTCATTACCATTAACAGAAAACAGTAATTGTTGCATCTTGCACCTTCTCTTTTTTTCAAATGAAACTTGGCAGGACCAACCACTCCTTCCTCATGCCAAATTATGCACTATAGAGTTCAGTCCATGAAAATTTATTGTTGCAGTTAATGTAAATTGCATCTAATGGGCAAATGACTCATGGCTGTGCTTACAGCCAGCTTTGTATCCTAAAGGCACATGCCAGCAGGTTGGAAGCAGAGGCAGAGTAAACAGGGCTTATCCTGTTTCCCCGTTTCTGTGACAGTTTTTTTCTCAGTGCTGGGCTGCAGAGCTGCTGGGATGCCACTCTTTGCTCAGGTCCCTTCTACTGTGGTTGCAGTGGTCTTAACACCCACTCTGTGGTGGTGCCAAGGATTGAGGGCTACGGGTGAAAGCAGGTCTGATAACTTAGCAGGATTGTCAGGACTCTTTTTAAGGACTCTTTTTACAGTGGGGAAAAAGCCATCAGGATGCAGTTCTTGTAGTTTCCGTGTGTGCCACTGAAAAATTAATTGTAGGGAATGTGGGTACATGGTGCTTAAAACTGGGGAGCATCATCTCCTTGCCCTCCTGTGCTCCCAGGTCTCCTGTAGCTGGAAGCTCAGTTGTGATTCTGTTACTGGGATGTGATTTGGTTATACAGCACCTAATGCCTCTGGCCCAGGCCCAGCCTGGAGGCATTAATGTGATGTAACTCCTACATTAGTGTCTGCTCAAACTGGGAAGCTAAACCAGTTTGGAATGCAGATGAAGAGGGATTTCTGCCCTACTCTGAAACATTTCAAGGGTGATGTGGAGAATCCAGCTTTGCACTGAAGTGAATCCAAACCCCTCTTCCCACTCTGGTTGTGAAGTTTAAAGTAAATAAAACGTAATCGTTATTTTGTGGAAGGGCTCTTGGAGGCTTTAGAAGAGAGGAAGATGACAGCTATGGAGTAGGAAGGTCTAGAACTACTGTAGCATTTGTTGAGCTACTGACAAATTTTACTCCAGCCTTCTGTTACTTCATTTAAAATGTGATATAATTATTGTTTATGCTAAAGCCTAAAGCTGCTTCCTGTTTCCAGTATAGTAATTATGCCAGAGGCAAGGCATTTATTCCCAGTGTATCAGCCCAGGATATGGTCCTTACCCATTAATAGGAAGTGCCTTCGAATTGTTAACACTTGGCAATAACTGTATCCTGGAGTAACAAACTTCTCCCCATCGAGCTCACAGGTTCATAAGCATCTCCTGATGAGAATAAACAGGAAAGCACTGATGATCTCTCCCCTGCCCCATTGCTTTAAATGCAATTAATTAATCTTAAAGATGATTTCAGAGGAGGACCTACTTCAAAGATCCTGCCACTGCACCAGTATATGGTAAAAGAAAGGGATTTGTGCTCACCCAGTGTTACGGCTGCTCCATGTTCACCTGGTGCTGTGATGCCAGTACACTGGGATGGGGAATGGGAAAGCTGGAAATTGCTTCTATGGTACAGTGACTCCTAAATGGAGTCAGTGTCCCCAGACATCTTCTTGCCCATCAGTTTTGCTGCTCTAGTGTGGATTATACCAGGCTGGGTTGAATAATGACCTTTGCAGAGGGTTGGTCACTGGGAGGAAGTGCCACATGAAGTGGTGATTTAATCCTGCAGTTTGACTTGGATATTTGGCAGTGGTAGTTTTGGCCTCCTGGATTTCATATTGTGGCAGTGACTTGTTTTAATTTCTTGAACCAACTTTAAGCATCATATTTACTGACTTTTGTTTCCAAGGAGGAAACAAGTACGTTTTAATTAATCCAGGCTGAAGTTAAAAAGAAAACAAGCCTCTCCATTTGGGGGGTTAAGGGACTTGGAGTCCTTTGGCTCATATTTTCTATGGGATTCAATCTGAGTGCTTGTTTCCCTACGTTTTGCTTTGCAAGCCTGTCCAGCTTGCTCTGTTGCGGTGGGATGGTTTGGTGAAATGGAATGCCTGCTGGTTTCTGGCCACTGTTGCTACACCAGTGAAACCTGCCTGAGTTGTTTTGGACTGTGAAGTGCATGATAGTTGCTACTGATAGTTGCTACTTCACCCTTAGCTTTGCTTAAAAACTCCCCTGGCACTTCCTTCATGGCTGAGTGTGGTCTGCTTCGGAGGCTTGGTGAGCCACACATGCTGTCATGCCAGAGGGGAAGTTTGGAAAGGCCGTACAATACCGCATGGCCCAACTTACTGGGGAAATGCTCCAGCATCCTGGGCTGCCTTGGAGTACAGATGGAAGAGGAAATTACTCTTTCTCCAGTAAGAGAATTAATAACTTCAACAGGCAACCTCGGTGCCTGCTATTCCTTTCCCCGTAACTTGGAACTGGCAGGCAGCTTTGAAAGGGCCTTGTGCATCCTGGCTGTTGCAGGAGAATCAACTGTGGGTAAACATTTCCAGTAGGATTGGAGAGTTTCCTGAACACCCTGTGTTCCCTCTGAATTAGTGCTGGTGGGGATTCCTGGAGGTGGCTGTGCCTGTGCCAAGCACATTTCACGCTGTGTGAGCCAACTCCTTACCTAGGACACAACAGACTTTGGTGGCTCTGTGTGCTCATGGGGCCAGATCCCAAAGGCATTTTCTACCTAAATATTGTCAGGGAGCTTTTCCATTCGTCCTTGCTGTGGACCATGGTCACTTTGTGGGAGTGCAGGGGTCAGTCAGGTTTGTATCTCTCATGGCAATTAGCTCAACAGTGCCAATTACATTGGATTTGGCCAACGGATGGTAAGTGGGGGTAGCATAGCCACATGCTTAATTGTGTATTTAATCCCTACAGGTCCTTCATGTAATTAAGAGCCTCCATCCACTGATGCTATCTTGTCTGCAATGACTGCAGCTGTTAATTGCAGGAAGAAAACAAAATCATGCTTCTGGGAGGGAAAGTCAGTTTCTCAAGGCTATTGTGTCATATAACTTCAGAGTTTCCATCTTCATTATCAAAGCAAATTAGATTTTTTCCTGTACTTGCTCTCACACTTGTGCTTCAGACTGGGATTAGGCTCCAGGATGGGCACCTCTAGCAAAAGGTGTACGTTTGGCAGGACTCTAAATACTTGCTTGAAGGCTAAGGGTGCTGTCAGCTGCAGTTTGCTGTTCATCTTTAGTGGGACTGTCTCATGGACAGTTTTTGTTCTGCTGTGTGCTGGGGAGAACCCTTGCCATGCCACTGTCCTAGACTGGGTTTTGGGAAGAGTCTGACAAATGCTAGTGCTGGAGAGGATGTGTTTAAAATTGTCCTGGCCTGGAACTGGCAGTGGCCCAGCTTCCTCTTTCAGAATAGCAGAGTCAGGAAGGAGGAGATTTCCAGGGCCTGACTGGGCTCTTTGGTCAGGCCACCACACCAGTTCTGTTCTCATGATGCACTAGGGAGGAGAGAAAAAATAGCTTTTGCCTTTTTTCTGTATGTGAAAGGATTTGGAATATTTGCTGAAGGCAGTGGAGGGAAAATCTGCTTGTTTTAGGGTTGTTTTTCTCTTTTTGCTCCCAGTCCCCATGGGTTCCTGGGCAGAGCAGCCCTGCTGGTGAATGAGGATGTCAGCTATAAAGTGCTTCTCTCGGCTTGGACTGAGGAGCAGCCTGTGAAAATAAACTGGAAAATGTCAAAGTATTTGCAGTGAAAGTTGTGTTCCCCTCAAGGATGGAGCAGTGTTGCTGTTAACCTGAAAACCAGAGCTTTTTTTGGCTAGAAGGAGGATAGTACAAAACTTCCACAGCACGTGCTGGATGTTCTTGTGTGTTCGTTCATTTTGGTTAAAAAGAAGAAAAGGTAACAGGGAGACTTTTTCACTGACCAGGCTAACTTGGTTCTGCTCATTAACAAGGAGCAAACAACATTTTTCTTCTCTCTGTGTTTTCACTGGTGGGGCTGGAGGAGAACAGGATCAACTCACTGTGTCTTGAAGTCTCTCCCCCTAAAGGAGTACACAGTATCAGACCAGTGCTAGGCTCAGTTTTTTTCACCTTTTTTAGGTGACTTTAAGAATCTGAGACAAATCACTTTCCTTGCATTTTTAAGGGTACCTTCTGCTCAATTTAATTTTTTTTCTGTGCATAGAACCTAAAATATAAATCATACAAATACTACTTAGTGTCTGTCTACTGAAGTTAAAATTGATGTTAAGTCCCTACTATTTCTACATGATTGGAGGCAAGAAGTACTAATGTAAGAAACAGAGTATAAGAAATAACCAGCTTTTAATGTGTTTTTGTAGGTTGAAGGAAAGATTTAATTACTTCCACTTATTGTTGCTTTATCTTTCTACAGGGATGTGAAAGCAGGAAATATTCTTCTTGGAGAAGATGGCTCAGTGCAAATTGCAGGTAACTTTCCTGGTAGCTTTGAGTGAACTTTAGGCATAACTGCATATCCAAAGAAATAGTTTACTGATTAAGGAGAAACCTACACAAAAATGTTAGCTTCAAAAAAACCCACAGCTCTTAAAACAAACAAAACCAACACCATCAAAAAAACCCAACAATAAACAAACCACAAACCAAAAGAAAAAAACAGCCCAGAGTTTATTGCGTCTTGTTATCTTAAAATACTATTACTTGGAATAATGACAATCAGCAGAAATAAATCATTTGACTGTTAAGTCCTCAGAATCAATAGATCAGATAAAATTCTTGGCATAAGCTAGTCAGGTTTTTAAATCAGCAAGTTTATAGGCTTGGAAGCAGAGTGCACAGAGCTCACCAATTTATCATTGACGTGTGGGGTGGTTTTCCAAAGGTCTCTGGTGAAGGGTGGACAGGTTCATCAGAAGGAAATGGGTTTATCTGATGGTAAAAATCACTTAAGGAAAGATCAGCTGGTCAAGCAGCTCATGTGGATGCTCCCTGCTCCGCTTCAGTTGAGCTGGATGGCAGAGGGTATGTTTAAGTGGCTGCCCTGACCCAGCCCAAACTGGGGCGAGCTGGAAATCTTGGAAGCAGTCATGCAAGCTGGGGGACAGGGTAGGAATAGCAACAGGCAGTTGCTTTAGCTAATACAGATGTGCTTGAGACGTCTGCTGCACTCACTGCTGTCATGAGCTGCAGCAACAGAGGTGTATTGGAAACAGTCCTTGGTGGGAATGGGCCATGTGTCTGTGGAAAAAAGTGTTGTGTGGTGTGTTTTTTCTCCCTGGCCCCTTTTAGATATTTTATTTCATACTTGTTCCTATAGACGTCACTCTTTCCAGAAATCAAGAATTGTGCCCAATCCCTGAAATCATTCAAAGTCGGATGTGTCTTTGAGCAACCTGTTCTGGTTGAAGGTGTCCCTGCCCATGGCAGGGGGTTGGATGAGATGACCTTTAAAAGTGCCTTCCAACCCAAACTACTGTGGTTTTGATTTTTATTATTGCAGTCTATTAAGTAAGACAAGATTTTTTTGGAGAGTACATTTAGAACCTGTGATACTTGTTTTTCCTTCTCTTCCCAGTGTGCTGTTTTTCTTTTCCTGAGTACAGTTCTTCTCCATTTGTCCCTTCCCTCAGTACTGTGTTCTTCCCATGGATCTTGTAGTGCCTTTGCAGTCCTTGTGCCATCTCTAGCTAGAGGGCAGAGCTGGTGTCCTGTCCTGCCTTCTTGGCAAACATCTCTGTACATGTTTAACATTTTCAATCCCATATTTAATTGGGAAGAGCCATATCTGTGTGTGATAAGGTCTCTTCTTTAGTGCCCTGTCCTGCTGGTAGAGGCACAGCAGTGGGTCAAGCCAGAGTGCTGGAAGTTTAGGGACAGGGCAGGGACTGTTGTGTCAGGGACAAGTGCCTGTAGGATTGTTTATTCCTTTGGAATATCTATACCTGGCCTTGCATCTTGGAATGAAAGGTATAGATTTTCCACCAGGAAGCAGAACATGTTGCAGTTATAGGTAGCTCTTCCTCTCTGCAGAGGACAATAAGCCCTTTTACAGGACGTAACACCTGTTTCTGTTTAAAACCTGAGGTTGCTTTCTTTTCCTTTCTAAGTCTCCTAGTACTCTTAATACCTGCTGTTATATTTCTAGTGAGGTGTAAATAATTCATTTGTGTGGCAGCTGATGGAAGGTAGGGAGTGGCTTCTAAAATGCTCAAAGGAGCAAACTTCACACAGTGAAATCCTACTTTTTTCCATAATGTGGCCAAGATATAACACTTTGGATTTGTAATTGCATGGAGCTTTTGATGTTGTTCTGGGAGAGGCTGCAAATAGCTGTTACTCCCAGTGTTTCTGCCAGCCTAGAGAAAGCTGCTTATGTTTCTCTTCCACAAGGGTGTCAGGGCTTGGCTTTTCTTATATTAAGGCTCACTGGTAATAGGTACCTGTTTGTGTATTTTTTCTGCTGAAAAATCTTTAGTTGATAAATAGATTTACAGTTGGCTGATCTTATTTCTATGAATTCCAGAGGATTTATTTTGTCTGTGATTTGTGGATCTTCCCCTAGATTTAACTACCAGTGGTTTATATGTGCAACATTTAAATGATGAAATCCATCTCTCTGCATATCCTGCGAAAGCAGCATTGCGAGATGTGCAAAGTTCCCTCTTTACAAATTCTTCCTTTGAACATGCAGAAGGACCAACTGTGTCACCTTTCATCAGTCACAGCAGGGCCACTAAACCAAGGTCAGTGAGATCACCACAGTGGCAGGAAGCACTTTCGTTTCTGTGGAGGCAGCTGATGACTTGAAAGAAATGAAAATAAATGAATGAATAATAGAGAAGAGCCTGACCTGGTCATAACATGAGATTTTGTTTCTGTGGGAATTTCTGACACTTTGGCTTCCTTGCCTCCTGACCCAGGATGAAGTAACAAAATTTCTCAGGAATTTTTTGAGGAGGAGAAAATGCTGGAAGCAAACCAATCCCAATAAAATGAGATTTGTTTCAGCGACATCAAAGCGCTTGCCTTTGACAATAATATTAATGCATATTATGAATAATTCTGTTGATTGTTGAGTGCTTCAATTATGAGCTGGATGACATCACTGTGTTCCCATGAAACAAATGCTCTTAAGTTTCGCTGGAAAGCTACACCACAAGATAAAAAACAAAAGATTGATCAGCTGTGGAATGAAGCCTGAGGGCTAGAATGAATGGGGCACCTCCCTTCAAGGAACTGGTTTGGTGTACATGAAAAATTTAAATTATGTAGCAGGGAAGAAAGACTTCCATTCTTTTATAATGACTCCTTTCCCTTCTGCCATTCCTCTATCCAAACTGCCTGTGAACAATTGTTAAGAAGGTCTTATTCAATCTTTGGCCTTTTTGACCTTGTGTTCCTGTGTGTTTCCTACTGCTTGACACAATTGCTGCATCTTGTCTCAGATGAAATGTAATTCTTACATGTAAATGAGGAATGTAGACCTCAGTCTGGAAATCCTTTGAAGAAAATAAGCAAAGGTGCATTTGAATTTTAGTGGTGGAAACCTCACTGCAGGACTGTACCTCCACAATGTGTCAGTGAATTAAATTACTTGAAACTTTCACTGTATGGAATTCATGGCAGTAATTTTGCTGCAGCATTATATAGTTCTAACCAGCGAAAATTAAAGCCTCTTTTGTTAATTTGGGCTGTGCAGTTCTGTTAAGGCTAAACAGAAATGCAACTTGATGAAGGTGTGTCAGACATTTCTCAGGTTCTTTTTGTAACTGCATTGGTGGTTGTGCATATGGAGAAAGCCACTGTAGGAGCACTGTGAGCTGAAGTGGATGCAGGTTAAGAGATGGAGGAGAAATCTGTGAGCTCAGGGGCATCTGCTGGAAGTGGGAATTCTAAAAATTCCTCTAATGGCCTGCACAAATTCCCATCTCGAAACTCCTCCCCAAGTCTTGGGACTTGATATTTTTACTCATGGCTCTATTTTTAACCCTATGGCTCCTTTTGCTTTCAAGATGTGCATCCACTGAACCAAGGAGAAAATTGCCTTTAACAGACCCAGCTGACCAGTGAGACCTGAACTGAGGCACTTTGCTTCTATCTTGACATTTTTTATTTTTTTTTCCCAAGGGCACTGGCTTGGGCTTGTGGCTTGGCACCAAGTTTTCAGAGCCTATTACAATTCAGAGTGTTGCTTTCTCAGTTTCAAGTGTTTTCCTGAACATTGGATTAATCTCTCTTCTGGAGAGAGCAGGACTTTCCCAGATACCATTGTTCCAGCTTGTGCTGACAGAGGTTGCAATGTAAATGGACATAGCCACATTCTTTTGTGTTCCAGTCTCTCCATGGCAATTACTTCTTTTCTTTTAATCAGAGCATAAAACCTCTTTGCCCTGGCATTTATTGGCTCCCTGGAGTCTAAAAGTGCACGGATAAAAACTCTCTGTCAACATAAACTGCATCGGCACCAATATTGCAGCATAAACCAGGAGATGACTTCTCACAGTAAGGAGGCTTTGCATTTGTCAGTTTATTTAACTATGCAGGCCCTATAAATTATTTTGAAATTAACATCTGATAAACTGGGAAGGGATGGGAGAGGTTGAAGGGAAACTCTCCCAGGGTGCATGAGATTTGCTCACTATGAGCCACACTCCAACCATGGCACGATATGAGCATCCTACTGAGACTGAATGGAAACTAATTTTTTTTTCCCCAAATTTTATCCACGGGGGTATTAAACAATGCTGTCACCCACCCCTTTATGTTTGAATGTGACGATACAAGTGTCTACTGAAGGCTGAGAGGTGCACATCCCTCCATGTGTGGATTTTTAGGTTTTAGAGACAGCACGATATCTTCAGGATTTAAAACCAGAGAATTATTAACGTGCACTCCCAAGAGGTGCCCGGAGTCTCAGCCATGGCCTGGGCAGGCTGTGTTGCCAAGCAGTTGAAGTAGATTGAGATTTCACTAAGTCGTTCAGGACTTGCTAATTGATCCTGGGCAAATTGCCTAACCCCTCACTCTTTATCTATTTATAAAACGGGGATAGTTAAGGCCAGGCAAAACTTGTGTAACTGAATTTGTGTAACTTTCCACAAATCCATGCCAGCTTGTCACCGGTTCGCTGTGTTCCTGACTGCTCTTAATTCATTGTACTAAAATAGCACTCTGCATAAACATTGAGCTATGATGCAGGCAGTGTCATTCCCCACTTTCCCTTAGGAAACTCTAACTTTGGGAGATTAAATTGCTTGAACAAGGGGCAAGGCACAACTCTAACTTGGGAGGGGAGTGTCAATTGCAGGGCTGACTGGAGCAGCTGGTGTTGTATCATGAACACCTCGGAGCCTCTTCTCCCTTTCAAAAAAAGGGCCAAAGTATTTTTCCGTGTGATAGGTGGAGAATTTTAGGGCCTCTCCTGCAGCAACATGTTGTGAAGTAACTTTTTCTTTGCATCACTTGACTGTGTTTCCTGAAGAGATACTGTACTATTTGATTGTTGAAACCACTTGTGAATGTCTCCAAGGGCAGTGGGTGGCTTCACCCAGCCTGGGCTTTGTCACCCTTAAGTTACTTTGTGCAGTAGGAGGACAAGTGTGCATTTCCAGATCCCATACCACTGTGCATCCACATAGACTTTAAAAGGAAAGAAGCTTTTGATTCTTGTTCTCCACTAATCTTCCTTTTATCTGGTGTCCTACCACCTGCTGCGTTCTCAGCACAAAATTGCTACTTATCACTGCCTTCCTCTTCTTCCTGCCAGGTTTGTTCATCTTCAGTGCTCTAAAAGCTGTAAGATTTGCAGGAAAGCACTAAGTACAACTGCAGATATTTTCTGATGGAGAACAACTGAACAAGAAGGTGAAAAAACCACTTAGTGCTGTCTTCTGAAATACTTTTTGTTTAAAGACAACTCTGAGTGGTTTTGAAGTCAAGAGTGAATTATTCTGTTTTTCTGCCCTTGTGGAAGTTGAAAACTGCTTTAGAGTCTGATCCAAGCCCACCAAACTCTGTTGGAGCCCTTCTTGTATCAGCAGACTTTGGTCGTGGCTCTTAGTGCACATCCTTCTTTTCTTTCCCTTCTGTGTATCTTGTAGGTAGCTACGGGCAGTAGCAGGTACTTGGACATTTTAGGATTAAGGTACTGTTGCAATATGAGATGGCCAAGAAGAGATGGTTTTGAACAGCTGACTTCTAGATTTAGATAAAACAATCTATAATATGGTAAAAATGTATGTTCCTGAGGTACTCACCTGCAGTGGTACTTGTGGTGATGTGATCCTGCCACAGCATTCTTGTGTTGGTGAGTTTTTTGTACTGGGTCTTTCCTTTCAGCTTCTGCATTTCCTGAATACTCATAAAGTTAGACAATTTGGGTACCTTAATATCAGAAATTGTTGCCTCAGGCCATGCTTTTTCAAACCCTACTCTGCAACTTCATTGCTGCTGTAGTGTCCTATAGGGTGTGTGTTTTGCAACACATGATGCTTCTGCTGAAAAAGACAAAATTGGCCTTATTTTCTGCAGAGCTTACATCAACAGAATTAACATTCCTGTCCTGGATTGGTTTTGCTGTAGTATGAGAGTCTGGAGATGTACATCTTCATAGGGTTGTTTTTTAGCAATCTTTGGTTTATGTGACTGAAACAACTCCAACAGATGAATCTTTTCTACATTGCTTCAGAAAAATGATTAAAAAAATATCCTACCACTTGCGTCCAGACATTCTGGAGACTGTTGTTTGCTGTCAGACTGCTGGAAGTCTGCAGGTTTTGGGCTCCTTTAGGATATCTGACAGTCGGTGGATCCCCAGCAGTGGTAGTTCCTGGTATTGCAAGCCAGGTCCAAACGTTTCCAATTCCTCCCTGTCTCTGGTGAGTCAGTCCTTTATAGTTATCACTGTAGTGAGCCAATATAAACTACGGGCTGCCAAGGAAGAGTACAAATGTGTAAACACTTCTGAGCTATCCTGAATTTCATGGATTTTCCCATTTTCTAGAGTTAAATTCATCTGCAGTAACCTAGTTCTGTTTTAACCTTTCTGGGGGCAGAGAGGCTGAGATGCAGATTGCACCAACTGCTCAGAAGTAAGAATTGAACCTGAAATTGTGGTTAGGGTTGTATTTTACTGCTTTGCAGATATTTCTTGAGTGCAGGCACATTCTTATCTGAATAGCTGGTGCTTGGATAAAGTTAGTAAGATGACATTTGAGAAGATGGACTCAAAGTCATTCCTTACAGCAGAGTAGCACAGGCTGGCTGAGCCTGTTTTAGCCCCCTGGAAATGAGGGAAATTAATTGGGAAAACATTAAATAAATCAACCATGTAATGAAATAAACTTTAATTCCATTTAAGCTTTCTTCAGATGGCAGGCGTAGGGGCCCTGTTTCCATCTGGAATTTATAAACCCATGTTTGATGTGAGATGTGGTGAATATTGTGTAAAGGACTTGTGTTTTTACTGCTGGAATGCTTTTGCTTTGAATGGCATTTCCTTTCCCCTCAAAATGACTGCATGGAAACTTGAGGTAAGATAATATGTGCAAGTTCAAATACAGCACATCACAATAAAATGCTGATGGCACTTGGACAAGTTTCTGTTAGTATTATCTTATTTAAAATAACTTGTAATTGCTTATGTGCTTAGAACAATAGATTTTGTGAGACTTCCTGTAATGAGCAGTAAAAGGCAAGTAACTTTACTCTGAATCTTTTAGGAAGCTCCTTCAGTTTCTGAGAAAAGCAAGGATGGTGAATACTCACGTGGAAGATCTCAAAGCAAAAATCACTGTTGCAAAAAGTGGGTTTCCAGAAAAAATACAGGTTGCAGTGCTGATGGGGACAGTGATCCATCTCGGCATTCTAAAACTTCAAGGTTAGCGGGAAGCCAAGATGCCTTTGGGAACAGGAAAAGAACAGGACAACACATCTGGAAGAGATGAATCCTAATGATAGGCTTTTGCTAGTGCTGGTTTTAGCCCTGTGATTTCTATGCAACTTTCTTTAATGTCACCTTTCAGTTATCCGTGTCTAGTAGTTTAGTGAGCACTAAGTTCCTGTCCTGGAAGCCTCTAATTGAAATGAGCTGGAAGCCTTCAGCATCTTCTTCTGCGTGATAACGTCAGTGGTGTTTCTCACATTTTGCAATACTAATGAGAAGCGCTCATGGCACTGCTGGTGTGATGCAGAGGAAAACTTGTGACTGTCCTCATATGGATGCCATGGCTTGCAAATTTTGTTAGGAGGGACCTGTTGTTGCAGTTGATTCATCAATATAATGTCCTTAAGCCATGAACTAACTCTGTCTCCTCTGGCCAGAAAGGCTTTTGCATTTATAGTTAACTGTCAGCAGAGTTTCGAGAATTTTCAAACCAGTTGTGATCAGTAGTGTTCTGGTTTTATGTTAAATAGCCCTGGTATTTCAGGGATTTGCTCTCCAAGCCTAAAATCAATCTCAAAAGTGGCATTTGAGATTCTGATTGCTTGTATTGTGTTTTTAGAAAAGAAAAGTGTGTGGATAAAGTTGAGTTATGGGGAATTGAGTTATATATTGAGTTACAGGCCCATTGCTGGCCTATAATTCAGCAATACATTTGGAGCAAATTGGGAAGAAATGCTTACACGGTTCTGCGTTAACAGTTTCCCTGTCACTTGATTTATTTTTCTTTTTCTTTCCTCCAAGCAAAGTGCCATCCTCTCTTGAATGACTTGGTTGCCAGATCTTTTGTAATGCCCTTCTCTGAACAAACATATTTTATCCCACTCCTATCCCTGTATGCTGCTGCTAGTGACAGATTCTGTTTTCCATGTGATTCTTAATGGCACAAAGCATCAGGGTTACCTTTGTTTGACAGAACAGTTTTCACATAAAAGAGTGATTTACTCTAAGAAACGGAATTACCAGAGAGTGCAAAAGGCATCCTTGAGCATCCTTCAGTTTGTGAAAGATGTTGCAGGTGGGGGTGATGCTGTGCAGGGTGTGAACACCTGTCTGTGAGGCTTCCCTGGGATGCTCGGGATGGTTTGTGGCACGTGCAGTATCATCAGGAACTGCTCCAAGGTCCTGTTAAAGCACTGAGCATTTCGGCCATGGAAGATGAAAAATAGACATATTCTGGTAATAAAACATCCAGAATGAGGGGCTGGTGCCTCATCTGCAGTTGGGACAGTTAAATGTTATCGAGTAACTTTTTCTGCACCCAGCTTCATTGCTGTGGATGTCACCAGGATGCTGATTGAGGGTCAGTGCTCGTTATGTGTGTATGCAAATGTAAATAAAGCTCTGGCTGGCAGGGGCAGGCTTGTACAGCAGCAGGTCTGCTGGGGGAGTGTGGGCAGGCTCTAATGTGACCAGTGGGCTGTAATGGAAAGTGGAATTTTCCTCTCTGCCGGCCGGGGCTGAAAGCTCTGCTGTCCCCAGGAATTGAATGGTGAACTGCTGAATGGCAGTTCATGTACCAGCACTCTTAGCTAACTGTTGATCATTCCTCCTTTATTAGGAAACTCATGCGTGACTGCATGGTCTGGTACTTAATAGGTGGCTGGGAATATGAGGGGAAAGAAGGGACAGCCCTTCAGTTTGCTCAGGATGTGTTCTTAATAAATTCTGCTTTTGTTTCTTTTCAGACTTTGGTGTTAGCGCGTTTCTGGCCACTGGTGGTGACATTACCAGGAATAAAGTCAGGAAAACTTTTGTGGGCACACCTTGCTGGATGGCACCAGAAGTTATGGAACAGGTGAATTGTTTTTCCCAGTGTCCTCTGAGCTGATCTGCACCTGGAATTCTCTGTTATCAGCAATAACCATATTTACTTCAAACTAAGATGATCATTTGACATCCTGTAAGGTTTTCTTAAAACCACAGGATTTTCTTTGACTTGCCTATTGCAGCAAGACTTGTACTAGGGAATAGTAAGTAATGATATATTTTTGCCCCGTTGCTTCTCTTCAGGCTCCTGCCTAAGGTGAGGATGAGACTGCTGAGCTGTTGCATAAAGAAGATTAACCTGCCCCTCCCTTTTGCATAAATGTGAGGTAGAATATAAATAGTTTCACATGTGGTAAATATGCACATACACAGCTCAGTAACGTGCTCTTCTGCTTTGCAAATGTAAGAATTTGGAGTAGTTAATTGTGACATGTCAGAGTGGGGAGTTAATTCAGTAAAATAACATGCATTTGACTTTATTCGGGTTTTTAACTTTTCTTGGTTTGTGGGTGCCCAGGCTATAAATGCTGATGAATGCTTGCCTCTCCCCCTTCTTCCTCTGCTCTTTTGGCTCACTAAAAGATGTCATACTTCTTCCCCTTGGGTAGAGAAAAGTCACATTTTGTCCTCCGCTGCTTCTAGACTAAACTACAAAAGCTTTGTCTGTGTGACTTCTGATGAAGGACACCTGGAAACTTTGTTTAATGTGAAATTGTTGCCCATTTCTGAGCAAGATCCACAGAAAAAATTACACCACAGTCGTAACAAGGCAATTGCAGTAGCTGTTGATGGCATTGATGTTCAGTACCATGAACATTCTGAAAATTATCCCTCATCTCCTTAAAATCAGTGTGACAGAGGGCTGGCCTGAGGGCTGGGTTTCTGACAGGTGTGCTAAGCAGAAATATAACCAGCTATATATAACTGCTTTTCCATTTTTCCTTCCAAATTTTTTAAACAAACATATTTAGGGAAAACATTATTTTATTAAAGTAAACCCACCTTGATACGTCTCTCCTTGCTATTGTTCACAATAAAATATTTTGAAGCTTGGGAGGACCTTGAATAAGACCCCCATGTATATCTGTATGTAAAATGTAAAGCAGCTAAACCCGAGTGCATTAAAGTGCATTGTAATGCATTTTTTCCCTATATCTAAAACTTCTTGAGGAGTGGAGATAATTTTGGAGTAATTTGAAGATATTATTGATGAAAGGCTTTTTCAGTGTTTGTCCTTTTCAGTGGCTCCCCATGGTGGCACTGAGGGGCCGGTGCATTCCAGCACTCCTGCCACCCCCTCAGAGTGCAGGTCTGGCACTGCAGAATAAAGCCACGCTTCCCAACTCAGGATTCTCTTTGCAGACTTGATTCTGAACTGCTTCACTGTCACGTTCTTCGGATTTTTTTATTTAATGCTGATTTAAAATAAATAAGAATAGAGTATTTGGTGTTTCCAAAGCCAGATCAGAGCTGTCCCTTGCTTTTCTGTCCTTCGTGTCGTGGTGCTCAGGGCACAGCAGCCTGGCCAGGACCTAGTGGTGCTACTCCAGGCTCTTTGCAGCTGAAATCCTCAGGACAAAAGGGGAAAAAAAATCTTCAGGACGGAGCTAAAAATGGGAAATAAAGGTTCAGTGACAAAGTGGGGGGCAGTCCCCCACAAATGTGTTTTCAAAGGAGGCAGGTTTTTTAGGGAGTGCAGTACCTCCCTCAAGGCTGTGCACATCTAATTAGTTGGAAATATCTTGTTAAAGCAGTGTTCTGGATACCAATTTGAAATCCTTCAATGTCCATTGGATCATCTTGCTGCCTTCCAGCAGGTGTCACTCTGAGCTGCTGCATCCAACAGGGCAAAGGGACAAAGGGATTGCTCTAAGTTGGTCTTCAATGTGTAGATATTATCGACCCAATTCCATCTGGTTTACTTCAGCATCATTAATTTCCTTTAGAATGTTAATATGCGATTGCTCAACATTGTCTTTTAATGTATGTTGACTTGACAGATTTATGGCAAAAAAGAAAAAGTTGATGAGAAAAATAAATGTTGATAATAAACTAACTGCAGGGTGGTGACTAATGTATTGGACAGATGTCAAGATGAACTGCTGTAGACAGTTTTGAGCTTTATAGCTTTCATTTGCAAGCAGGATTATGTGAAATAATTAAAAAAACCACCACACTAAACAGTTAAAATCCTGGCAGGGAATGGGAAGTTGTACACTGTATTGGTGTGCTGCACGACTCACTGAAAGATGCAGCTAAGAAATGTCCAAAAGTTATTCTCAAAACCTAAAAGTAGTGTGAGAGGACAAAACCCTTACAGCATATTTCTCATTGCCCTGTCCTCTTTTAAATTATACTAGATATCTGTGCTTGTTTATTTAACTGACTTGAAATCTGTTCAAAATCATGGCATCCATAAACTGAGGCACTTAAAGGAACATTCCAGACATTTAGGGCTTGTGAAAATTATGCTTACAGGGTGGAAGAAGTCAGTGCAAGATATAAATTCCTGTTGCTATAACAAGTTTCAGTTCAACTATGGTATTGCATGACAAATAGTGCAGGAGGGTTTTTTGTTGGTTTGCCAAGATTCAAGATCATCTTAAAGTGAGGTTGGGGAATGCTTTTTGGCTTCATCACAATGAGTGTCTTTCTAAAGCTTGTTAGGTTAGCTGAGCTAACAATATCCCCCTTAGCTTTGCTCTGATTCAATTTTCATTTTTCCATAGTGTAGCAAGAAGAAATACAAACCATCCTAAGCAACCAAAATGCTTTGATTTTCGTAGCTGCTCTTGAAGTTAGTACATAATGTCTCTCCCCTGCAGTGGAGAAAGCAAGTGCCAAAATATTACCTAATGATAATGAGGAAGTAACCGCTTTGGCATATGAAATATTTTTTCCTGTGCAGGAGAGGAAGTAAATGCTATAAATTTTCCTGAACAAGCCTGTGTTTAATGTCAAGTGCAGAAGCTGCTGTTGGAGGGAAACATGAGTCTGCGGGCTGGAATGAGGGGCTTTTACTGAGCTGGCGTGTCGTGAAGTTCCAGGCTGGAGCATGTTTGCAGTCAGGTTGATTAAGTGGTTCACTAAAAGTGTAGTGAGGCGGGTGTCCCGAGGGGTAGCAGTCCATCTATTAACTATGAGAGTTTTGTGACACTGTGTGACGACTCTCTGTGTCTTTCCGTAGAAGTCAGAGCCTGGGTTAACCCAGTGCCTCTTTATGTTCTGCACATAAAGAAGTTAATGGCAGAGCAATCCTGGTTGTACAGTGCACAACCATGATTTTCTGTGACTGTGACTTCTAGAACAGGAGAACAAAGGTATAAGCAGCTGGGGGGAGAGGAGGGAGAAAGTGTTCTGCTTTCCAGCTGTAGTGCTGGTCCTTCCAAATTCAAGGGGAAAGGGTGTGTGAAAGGGATTGTGGTGTAGGACAGCAAGAAGCACACTGTAACATCCTCTAATATTTTTCAGGTCAGAGGATATGATTTCAAGGCAGACATCTGGAGCTTTGGGATCACTGCTATTGAACTGGCTACGGGAGCAGCTCCTTACCATAAATACCCACCAATGAAGGTGAGCAGGTCTCCAGATACTTGTGTGAGATAAAGGATCAGTGTGTTCTATGGATGTTTCCAAGAATCTGGCCAGCATGTTGCATAGAAGAGTTTGTCCTCTCAACTTGCACTTGTGGATCATGCTGTTCTTGGATTTATCTTGAGTCACCTTTAAAAAATGTGCCACTTAATCAGCATTATCTGAAACTGCACAGTTTTTATGTAGATCCTGAGTCTCACTGTTCTTAAGGAAGGTGCTATATGTTTTAATTCTGGAGCCTCTGAAGGCCGTAGATGTTGTTAGGGTTATAAATAATGATCCAGAATGCATTATCAGCATCCAGTGACACTGGGATGGTGAGCCATTCTTTCTCCTGCACTGATAATCCTTCTTAATACCTCTCAGACATTCTCTTGATACTTCTCATGTTACCAGTTACCCAAAAGAATGTCTAATTTTGTTTAAAACTGACACAGTGCTGTCAATCACTGATCCAGGGCAAAATACCACATCAGTATGAAACTGTGTGGTATTGGCAACAATAGTATTTTATTAATGTTGAAGTGAAGGAAATGTTTAAATCCTGACACTTCAAAAATTCTTTGTTACATATCTTGAACTTTAGATCACGTAATAGTTTTGCTAACTGCACTTATTTCCTGACATTTGAACCAGGAGCTGCTTTTAACATACTGCTCTTTCAGTGGGAGGGTACATCTTAAAGTTGTGTTGTCACTCATCAGTTGAGATTTGAAGTCCTGTCCTTCTACTGAGCTTTGAGATCTTCTTCTGATTTCCTTTGTGATATCTGATGAGGCCTTGTCTCAATCAGAGCCCACCCTCTTGAAAGTCACTTTGGTTCTACTCCTGGGATGTGTGGTCCCTTGGATCCAACATGAGGGGGTGGAGAGCCTGTTCTACCCCCATGGCTCATGGTTAGAGAAGGTACCTGGGATATGAGGCCTGTGGCTGTCAAGTCCCTCAATTTTTTGGCATTGGGAGAGCTACATTTTACATGGGCAAACAGGAACAGCTTTAAACTACTAAACTAAAAAGAAGAGAGATTTAAATTGGATCTAAGTAATTCTTTACTGTAAGGGTAATGAGGCATTGGAACATGTTACCCAGAGAAGTTGTGGATGTCCCGTCCCTGGAGGTGTCCAAGGCCAGCTTGGATGGGAATTGGAGCAACCTGGACTAGTGGAAGTATCCCTGCCCACGACAGGAAGATTGGAATTAAATGAGCTTTAAAGTCTCTTCCAACCCAAACCATTCAATGATGCTGTGAGGCAAACTGTCCTTTTCTGAGTCTGGAGTGCTGTGTGAGTTGGGTGTCACCTCTTCAGGACCTGGGTGCGTCCCCTCCCACCCCACAGTTGCAGTAGCATTTGGAAATGCAGTAACTCCTAACTCAGGATGGGCACAGCCATGTATCCCTTTAAATGCTAGGACTTTGCACAGGTTTAACTCTTGTAGAACAGAATTAATTTTAAGACTTGTCATCTACATGCAGGGACTGTCGAGAGGCTGAGTAGTTCAGAAATGCCATTAAACTTCCTGCAGTATCAGTGACTGTGGCAGAGCAGTGAGCAGTTCAGGGAAATGTGATGCTGGTTAAGCTGTAGCTGGTTTCATTGATATTTCCTTCTGGGCTGTGATTATTGGGAGCACTTTGCAGCAGCTTCTGCAAGTTGTACTTCTGTTCATTGTGGTTTGAATGCAGGGGATGAAGCTTTGAATACCAACATCACCTATTTAGTATCATGTGCTGTTGCATGATAGATAGAACTGAGTCCCCAGTTCTGTAAGGTTTGGGGTCCAGTCATGCAGCCTGTAAGAAGACTTCTCTATTTTATTTATTGAATGTAATTGTATTGCACTGCAGATTAATTTTGTTATGCAGCAAAACTGCTCGTGCATTAAGTGACCCTTCAAGGAGTGGGAAAAAAAGCAGGGAATTCTGTCATGGGCTGTATAATTTCTGCTAGATTGATGGGCTTTTTGCTGCCCTAAGCAATATAGCTGTTGAAAGCTATTTAAATGTGCTCTGTGCTGTTTCCTTTTCTAAAAATAGATATTCATCTGTATGTAGGTGACAAGTGGAAATGGAAATGAGTAATTTTCTTCCTTTCCTTCAGAATATTTAAGTGATGTGAAGAAAATAATCATTTTGGCTTGATGGGTGCTTATGTGAGGAATGTCTTCACCTGCTGTCGCATTGGTACATGGAATTGAACTCTTGTATTTTTCTATGTTGCCCTTCTGTCTTTAATTTGGTTTCTAGCTAAGAAATACCTGCAGGGAGATGTATTGAATCAAATGCCTTGCACAGTTGCTTATCTCGAATGAGGAAAGCTGGTAGAAGTTGTGCTCTGCTTGCACCTTCAATCACACCAAACAGGCCTGAAAACACATTCCAACCTTGTGTTTGACCCACAGACTGCACTGTGGCCAGGAGATGGGATAGAAAGCAGTAACTTAAATTGTGGGTGTCTGTTGTCAACACATCCTTGTTGACTCAGATGCCTGATGAAAGTGCTTGTCTAAAATACTTTTTTCCCAAGATCTGTCTCTAACAAAGGCCTAGAAAAATCTCATTGCCAATAGACATAATTATTTCAGGTTTTAATGCTGACGCTACAAAATGATCCTCCATCTTTGGAAACTGGTGTTCAAGATAAGGAGATGCTGAAGAAGTATGGGAAATCATTTAGGAAGATGATTTCATCATGCCTACAAAAAGACCCTGAAAAAAGGTAAGAACAGATAGCACCAAAATAAATGAAAACAAACAAGCAAACAAAAAAAACCCCCACAAACTCACATACACCATTGTATTCCCTATTTTTTGAAGTTGGTGTACTCTCTGCCCTACCAACCTTTCAGTCACAAGGAACACAGCAATCTTGCTGTGTGGCACCAAATTCTCTTGGCCGTCCTTATTTTCATGGATAAATGTCTGGCACCGTGCCTGGCCAGGGCACACATCTTCCATTTGGGTTAATGAGAGTGCATCCCAGTCCACTGCCTGGGTAGGGCCATTCTCCCCTGGCCACCTCCAGCAGGTGACTTCAGTTCATGTTTTGTTCTCAGTCAAAACTGCTCAGTGTTTATAAATCAGAAATTACAGGTTGGGCAATATGTGTTTACTTGCAAAACTACATAAATAAACTTTTTAAAATTTGCCAGTGCAGAGAAGGCTTTCAGTGTAGTTTTGACTTGTTTAATTGTATGTAATACTTGGTTTGGAGGGGAAATGAGGAAAAACACTGGCAAATTTTACCAACATGTTTTCATCAATACAGTTTGCTTAAGTGACCTGATGACTCTTTCAGCCTTCCTTGAACAGTATCTTGACTACTCAGTGACGTAGGAAATGTTACCAAGGGGGTGTTGTGTGTGTTGTGCCATTTTTTAATACCTCTTAGGTTGGGGGTTTTTTTTTCTTTTTTCCTCCTCAGTAAGCAAACTTAATTCTGGAAAGGAAAAAGTGCTTTCATAAAATAATAATAATGAAGACACTTTTCAGTTCCCTCTTGTGTCAGGTCCAGGAACACAGACTTCTCACGCACTGTGCAATGAGGTCTCTCTCTTCTAACAAGCATTACACTTGAAATGCTTAATGAATCCAGTGGAGTGCTTGATAAAAGCTGATAGCTGGGGTTTTTTCCCAGCGTGACATTTTTTCACCTTTCTAAAGCATATCCTATCCCTGCAGGCTAGGATATGTGCTGATCAGGTTATACATTGTCACTGAATCATGGCACAGCCCTTCTCTCTCCTCAAGCTCCACTGACAGCCACTGGCTTCGTCCTGACTGTGGGAGCAGGAGGTTGACATATTGCATGGGAAGAGAATTTGGTGCAATTGCTTTTCAATTATTTTAGGGGCTCCCTTGTCTTTTGTTGGAGTAGTCTGAGGTGAAATAAACCCTGTCATGAATGGCCTTTGCAAGTCACTGATTAAGCTCCTTTACTAATAAAGCACCACTTGCAGTGTGGGAAATGCTGGCAGCTGCTACTTTCTCATTTAGTCTTGAGTCCATAGGAAACTCCTCCTAAACTGACCAAGGGATGTCTCTTACTTTCCAGTATTTTTTCTGAAGTCTGACTTGAGGGGGCAAACAGTTTATACTTGCTCATTTTCTATTAGACCAAGACTGATCATCCCACTTGTTTTTAGTAGAACTAATTACACATGTTTAATCAAATATCTCTGAAATAACTGTTACTTGCACAGGGTGAGTACTGCACTCCAGTGATGATTCTGTGATTTCAATTTTGAGCAAATTGTTTCTGTGATCCTATTGTTATCTGAGTCTCAAGTTCAACATCAAAATGGGAGCATCTTTTCCCCACCAGTCCCAAGTTATTAATTGCTTTTGTACAGAATAGGCCTTGTTCAGAATACACTGAGTGTTTAAAAGATTGCTGGTGTAAAATTTACTTGGAATACATTGATTTTAGGGGAATTATACAGGAGAAGCCGATGCCCTTATGAGATGCCTTGTTACAACAAGCTGCAGCAACCTGGAAGGCCGTTGTGTTGAAAGGGAGCATTTATAATTGTCTTTTCTACATCTGTTTTTATTGACAGACCAACAGCAGCAGAACTCTTAAGACACAAATTTTTCACGAAAGCAAAGGTAAGGAAAAAAATTCCTAAACTGATTTGTGCAGAGGCTGTGGAAAGGACTTTTCAGAAGCATGATAGGTGTTGGCGATAGCTTCACTGGCAGGAGTGTGGGCTCTTTCACTTGGGGCCCGCAGAGCTGAGTGAGTTGAATGGGTCATTGTGAAGGAACAGAATGAAATCCCCCTTCTGTACCTCCTGTGTATGCTGTTGTTAACAGAAGTTATCTAGAAATTCTGGAGCACTTCAATGTCTTTCAGTGCCTTTTGGGTTTGTTCTTCCCTTGTAATGGGGCCATTCTGGCTGCCTGTCCAACCATAAAGGTCTCTGTGGCAATGAGTGTAATTTATATTTTAGTAAAATCTATAACCAGTCTGTGTGCAGGGGTGGCTTGAGGCCCACTGTGCAAGGGCTACCTAAAGCTCTTTCACCCTGTGTTGCCTTATGGAAAGTGAACATCCTGTGATACAAAACAGTAGAACACTCCCATTTCTGGCCTTGCAGTGAACTGCCAGCGAGCATTATGTAATTCCTGCCTGGAGATTAGTGCATATGCAACGTGCGAGGTCTTACTGAGGGAGACAGACAGCAGGAATGCAAGGGGGAATTTATATTTCCATGGGCAGCAGGAAATGTTTTCTGTTTACCTATTTTTTCCGTGGCATGTCTGTGGTCAAAATGCACAGGACTTAGAGCAGAACACAGATTAAACTGTCAAAAAGAGAATCACTGCTTGGGATAGCACAGCAGCATCACCAATTAATCAAAGTAGTTTTCAGCTCCCAGATTAAGATGCTTAAGTTGAAGTGGCCACATCAGATATCTGCACAGGAGCTGGATGTCCTATTAAAGCTGACAGGAATCTAACAGGTGCAGCCCAGGGGGAGTTGCATTTCCTCCTCGTGAGGAGAAGCAGAGGGGCAAGTGCTGATCTCTTCTCTCTGGTGAGCAGTGACAGGACCTGAGGGAAGGGCCTGAAGCTGTGTCAGGGGATGTTTGGGTATTAGGGCAAGGTTCTTCAGGGAGAGGGTGTTTGGGCACTGGAACGGGCTCCCCAGGGACGGGATCACAACCCCAAGGCTGCCAGAGCTCCAGGAGCATTTGGACGGTGCTCTCAGATGGGATTGTTGGGGATGTCCTGTGCAGGGCCAGGAGTTGGACTTGATGTCCCTGTGGACCCCTTTCCACTCAGGGTATTGTGTGATTTGATAAGTCTGTGAACCAGGGAGGTCTGGAGGGTGATCCAGTTGATGAAATGGAGCAGTTTACTTTAGGGCAAGTTTAATTGATGTCTGGGCTCTTGACAGTATTAACTGGGGTTCCACTGTCCGTGGTGGGATTTTAGGCAGCTGATTAGTGTGCATCTGTATGCTGGGTGCACACCTGGTGTCCAAAGTGACAGGATGGTTTACACATTGCCGACCTTTCTCCGTCTGGTTATGCGAGTTCTGGTTCACGTTGCACTTCATTGTGTGTTAAATCTCTTTGTGCTTTCATTAAGCTGCTGAGGAGTAACATATTAGCATGGGTGGTGATAGAAAATTAACATCATTGTAAATGAGGCAATGCTTAACCCGGCATCTGAAATGAAAACGTGTGCCAGTTCACACTCAGGGTTAAATGACTGTCATGCATCAGCCACTGCCAAACTGACAGCTGCAACTTTTGGGCTGAAGAGCCCAGCTTCTATACATCTATATTGAGTCATATATTTAAATACAATCTAGGTTATGTGAAAGTATGGTTTGATAATGCTGAGAGCCACTTATCAGGAATGACAGAGCGTGTCTTGAGACTCTCCATCCTGCCTGCAAGTAGCCATTGTGGGGGAGTTCTGGGAGCTCAGCATGGGCAGGGACAACAGGGCTTTCCAGCTGCACTCGTGTGGAACACCCATCCAAATCCCAGTGCCAGTGCCAGGGTGCCTGCCTGGACTGCCCTGCTTCCCCTGCTGCCAGAAGTTTGGCCCTGCAGTCCAGCAGTCAGAAAATTATATTCTCAGGATCCCACGTTGGCCAGTCTGGAGCAGCTTGCTGAAAAGGAAATTTAATACCATAAAGCATCACAGCAGTTTCCCAATATTGAGTCTGTTGTGATCACTGCTTTTACCTTCTCTCTAAGCATAAATGCTGGACATATTTTCAGTCACTTTAAATCCTGCTGCCCCAATTTCTCGATCTTTTTACTCCAGCACAGAGGGATTCCTGCATCTCAGCCTGTCTGACATCTGAGGTTTGCCTTTGACAGTTGGACAGGCATAAATTTAGGAGTAATATAAAGCAAAGGGGTTGGATCCAGGTGGTGTAGTATCTGCAAGTGAAAGAATGCCAAATGCCTCTGCAGGGTATCAGATACTGCAGTATAATAAGTGTATTTCCCAGTAAATCAGAGTAATATCCAACTCCTCAGTTGTTAATTCCATGTCACTTTGCATAAGGAGAGTGCCACTGCTAGCTGAAAAGGGATTTAGGATGAAATGTCATATATTTTAGCCCAAAGTAGGGGAGTGGTTAATATCTTTGGGGGAATAGGGATGAAACATGTAAACCACTTTCTGCTAGAAACAACCTAACAGTTACTTTATCAGAGACACTGAAGGAATCAAAGGGCTTTTTCAGCAATGCAAATGTTTGGTATTTTTTACTTTGCAGAATAAAGAATTTTTACAAGAGAAGATGTTGCAGAGAGCACCAACAATCACTGAAAGATCCAAAAAGGTACTGAAAATCTCCTGGACTCTTGCTGTTACAGTTGTACTACTTTTTATGCTTGTATTCACATTTTTAATGATAACTACTGTTTTCTAGCTTTTTCTAGAAAGAGCTATTCATTTCAGTAAAATAATCAGGCACCTTGGCAGGTGATGGAACCTGAAGATGTTCTGGTGCTATTTCTTCTAAAAAAGTCAACTGTAGAAACTGCCTGCTTGACATGTAAGTTAAGTTCTCTGTCCTTGTGCTGAGCAGGTCCGGAGGGTCCCAGGCTCCAGCGGGCGTCTTCATAAGACTGAAGATGGTGGCTGGGAATGGAGTGATGATGAGCTAGATGAAGAAAGTGAGGAAGGCAGAGCAGCAATTTCACAGCTCAGGGTGAGTCCTCAAACTCCACTGGCTCTGTTTAGTTTTCTGATTGTGGTACGTCCGAATATATTCGGGAAGCACGTGGCCTTAAGTGTGATACACAGCAAGTTACAATCACTGGAGTTTGGAGCTGGAGCAAAGAAGGCAGACTGAAGGTTGAAGAAACTGTATTGATCTTTTCTGTCATTGTGGTGGAGCACAGCTGGTCTCATTCAGGGATGTTCAGCATAATTGGAAATGTTAATTCAGACAGCCTGCACCCAGCTCAGCATACTAATTCACTGGAGCTAGGATATTCCCTTTAAGGGTGCTGCCTGTTTGAGATGGAAGTGTCAGGAGAGGTTTTGTCCTACTGCCCTCTCCAGGATGGAGCTGGAATCAATAGGGAGGGCCTGCGCTTATGGTTGATTCCTGAAACACTCCAGGCCTGGTTCTGCCCCCTCAGTTAAGCTGAAATCGATTAATCCTGGTAGAAAACTTTACAGCGTCCCTGAGGTCATAGGAGTGATTGGTCCAGTGCTTGAAAATCCTCAAAGAAACACCACTTTCCCCTCTGCCACCACATACACAAACCCCCCAAGAACGCAGGGGAGTAATGCATCATGATCAGCTGAAACATTACAATGAATGTTGTCTTCCCCCAGCATTCAGCAGTGTGGGTTTTGACTGATGGTTTTCCTGGTCCTTTTTAACTACAGCAAGTGGCTCGGCCTCTGTGTTTTAATCATCCTGTAATGGAATTAGTTAGACAGTGAAAGATTTTTAGAGAAAGCTTTTCAATCTGAAAGGGAAAATAAGCAGTATCAGTTTGAAGCATTTATCCCTTTACAACTTTTTTCATTTCTCTTTCATTAGTCTGACTTGTATTGCTGTTCTGAATAGACACTTAAATATTAAATGCAAGATTTTACATCTTTTTAGCATCTTTTGAAATGCTTGGGTTTTGAAAAGCCACTATGGCTATAGGAATTCCATATTTTGTGACAACAACTATTGTGCCTTTTTAAAGAGCTTACTGTGTCCAACTTTGTATTGTACATGATCAAGGAAGATCTGTTGGTGCCCGGTAGCTACTGATGAAATTCTTTGATGCTTTATAAGCTGAATTCTTCTAAATTCCTTTTGTTAGTTAGAATATGATCAAATTTTAGGAGGCAATATTGTAAAAGACCCTAATTCTGTTTCGGAGATTACTTAGAAGTTGTTGTATCCTGTCTTGAAGCCCGGGGTACCATGACTTAGCACTGTTTGCTGTGTTTTGAACACTACGTACTTGTTTCATTCCTCTTACGCTGAAAATAAGCAGATTGACACACACGTTTACAAGCTCCTTTTCAAGACATTTTTTTCTTGATATTCTGCTATGTTTTCCTTGTACTGCTGCCTGTCCTGATTGCTCTAATTTGGGCTGTGCTTGGCCTTCACTTGTAGGTCTCTCCTATTCAAGAAACCTTTAGGATGGATGTTGGAGTAGTAGGCCTTAGTTCAGTTACCTAACTGTGGATGTATATGGATGTATATGACCATTTTGGAGGCACCCCATGGATGTGTAACACAGAACTCTGGGACCCCCGTATGTTTCAGGATGTCAGGAAGGGCACTGTGGCACCTCAGACCTCACTACATATCTGCCCTTGAATTTGATTCCTTTTCAAGCAGTCCTAAGACTTGTATCCAAGCTGCCAATTTTTGCCATGGTGTTATTGAGTACTAGTGTTTATCTTGTGTTTTTGGCCATATTTCAAACACTGAGTATAAATTCTACTTGTCTGTAAATCCCTCTGCAATTTTAACTAAGTTGTTGGATAGAATAACTTGTGTTAACTAGATGTCACCTTTTTTTCCTGTCCATTGCAATGGGGGTGGAGTAGAGGATTTTTAAAGGTCTTTTCCAACCCTAAACATTTTGTGATTCTGTGATTCTGTCTGTACCTGTATTTTATTGCTGTCAGCCACCAAGTAAGAGGACCTGCAAATTGACCTAACTTGCCAAAATACTGAAGTCTTAACCTGCATAAATTCATCTACATAAATGAAAAGTACATTTGAATGAATATTTACTTTACAGAAAAAATAGGGTGAATTTCATATGTACAAACGTATTTTACAAGTCTCTTTCTAGGACTGCACCTGACAGCAGGCAAATATTTATTAGACCTAGAGCCAGAAATATCCCTTCAATTCATTGAATATGGTGACTTGCTGAGTCAACATTACCTTTTGGATATAGAGACTTACTGAATTTCCTCCTCTCTGCATTTAAAACCTTGAATTCAAATTAAAGCAGTTGTGCTCTGTGGGCTTTTAAATTGTCGATCTTCTGTTACCCAATAAATCTGTGCAGTGGTGAGTTGTGTGGTCACATTTCACTGCTTGCTCGCATCATCTTTGATTACACAAGCAAAAATTAGTTAGCACTAATCCCCAAAGTCATCCTATTTGTGCGTTAGGTAAATGTTTTTTAATGTTTGTCCTGTTTTCTTTCTGTCCATGTTTTTAATACAATCATAGAATTGCTAAGGTTAGAAAAGACCTCCAAGATTGTTGAGTCCAACTGTTAACCCAGAACCACCGTGTTCTCCACTAAACCCTGTTCCCAAGGGCCACGTCTTTGTTTTTGGAACACCTCCAGAGATGGTGACTCTACCACTTTCCCGGGCAGCCTGTCCCAATGCCTGACCACCCTTTCAGTGAAGAAATTTTTCCTAATATCCACTCTAAATCTCCCCTGGTGCAACTTGAGGCTATTTCCTCTTCTCCTACTGCTTGTTCCCTGGGAGCAGAGCCCGATCCCCACCTGGCTGCCTCCTCCTGCCAGGGAACTGTGGAGAGCCGGAAGGTCCCCCTGAGCCCCCTTTTCTCCAGGCTGAGCCCCCCCAGCTGCTCTTCATCAGACTTGTACTTCCCCAGCTCTGTTCCCTTCTCTGGACGCACACCAGCCCCTCAATGTCCTTCCTGTAGTGAGGAGCCCAAAACTGAACACAGCACTCGAGGTGCCTCACCAGTGCCCAGTACAGGGGGACAAGCACTGCCCTGGTCCTGCTGGCCACACTGTTCTTGATACAAGCCAGGTGCCACTGTCCTTCTTGGCCTGGGCACACACTGGCTCATATTCAACCAGCTCTCAACACTTCTGTCTGTCATTTATCTGGGTTAGTAGTTAGCTGAGGGGCAGGGCCAGTGTTTCCATACTTGTCTGTCCAGTGCTTAGCACACTGTGATCTTTCAGACAAGTTCCTTTTATGTAATTGCTTGCGGCATCCAGGTACTCTTGGATATGAGCTTTGTTCCTGAAAGAACAGTGCAGCAGCTGTGGCCTGCAGATGTGGAGCATGGCTGTTTCTCTGGGAGCAATGCCATGTTTTTCGTCTTGCCTGGTAACTTTCCAGTGAAGGCTGAGCACACTGAGATGGATTTCAGGCTTTGCCTTTCCAGCTGTGTGACTTTCTTCCTGACACTGCCTGCACGTAGTCATTGTGGGGGATCTGTGCCTTCTCCTCCTGTCCAGAGGGCTTTCTGAAACTTGCTGTTCTGAGAACAAGACTTCTGAACCTTTTCTCATGAGAAGCCTCTGAGTCATGTTACAAATTGCTCCGACCTGCACTTGTTAAGGTAATGGCCTTGGTTAGTACATGAACTGGCTCATGGTAGAGCTTAATGTTCTGCTGTCCAGCTTGTAGTGTCCACATTGCAACCTGTCTGTTAGACCATGATGTGGAGAAGGAGCAGCTATTTTTTTAATCCCAGCATGGACCAAGCCATCCCGTCTATCTCCAATAGTAGTTGACCTATTAGAAATCAAAGCTTCAGGTTCTCTAATTGCAGGGCTTTCCAGGAGTACTTGGCAATTCCTTCCTGCTCATGTGAAACAACTAGTGCGTGTTATCTTTGTTTTACTGATAAGCAAATGTTGGTCACGTTGCCTTGCCTGCACTTTCCCCTTTGTTTCACTGGTCTCTTTGTTTCACTGCTGAGTGTACACCTACTCGTCAGTTCTCTGCTTTCTCTCACAAAAAGCACAGCAGAATGCAGGGTCCAAGGGCAGGGAGGGCAGGCCAGGGATTTCCTTCTATAAAGCAGCACAAGTAAGGCTGATTCCCCACTCCCACCCCACAAAAGTTTTGTACATTTTAAGCAAATTGGTTTGGAAACTACCTAAGTATACGAAGGGGGTTTGTTTTCTAGCAGAATTCTGCCAGGCAGATCTGTGTGGCTTGTCTTTTTCTGCCAGACTTAGGTAGCTTAAAATGGACTTTGCTATCTGGGTGCATAAGTAATTTGATCCAATCTGAGTGGTCTTCAGGAGTCTTGGATTTTGCTAATGGGTAACAATGATAGCACCTTAGGGTGTTGTGTGTCACTATGGAAATATTGACTGCAAGTTCTGAAACATGACTGTGTTTCTGGGTGGTGCAGTATGACAACAAATCGTGTGGTGTCCCTTTTATCATGCATCTTAATACACATATGTAGCTTGAAACAATTATGTAGGTTTCTCATGTTCAGTGTGATTCTGACAAGTCCTTCCAGTCAGCAAGCTTCACTTTGGTCTAGGCAATGACATCTTGTTCTCTGTTTTTCAGTCTCCCAGAGTGAAAGAACCTGTACAGAATTCCGAGGTAAGTTAAAATTGCAAATGGCTTCCTGAAGAGATGACTCCTATTTATTGCTGTTGTCTCAAGGAATGTGCTTTGTTAGCCTTTGAAAGCAGTACCGTGTGAAGTAGAAACTAGAATTTAGCTGAGCTCTGTTTGAAGAGCTCCCTATAAAAGGAATCCTTGGCTCTGTAATGCCAAGAGCTCTTCTGGGGATGAGTTTGTTGTATGTCTTGTCAACTTAGCTTGTTATGGCAAAGGTCTGTATGTTGTAAGGTAATGATTTGGTTGCAAGAATAATCTAAGCAAAACAACTCACCATTTTCTCCTTAAAAACCCACCAAACAGCACAAACCCAACAGAACACAACTTTAGAATGTCTGGTTTGCATAGTCTGATTCTCTGGTTTGGAACCTGTGCTCAAAACTGAAAAAGATCTGTAATAATACTTGATAGCAAAAAAATCTTCAGTTGTAATTTATAATCTTTCTTCAGTTTTGGACTGTTTCTCACATTAGGAACATTAGTATATCTTATCTTTCAAAGATAGAGAGTGCTTATCTTCCAGAGACTGTGCTATGTCTGTTTTTTCCCTACCTGTGTTGAAAGATAAACAGAGCTGTCTCCTAGAAGTTAGTCTTGGGTTGGGCAGTTCTGTTCTTCCTTCATTTGTTTCCAAGAAATGTTTATAAAGGGAGATCTTGAGGAAGACTACAGTTCTGGCACTGTAATTTGACATAAATTCTAAATTCAAACAAAAAGCTGAAAACCAGAATCCCTTTGGGATGAATTTTCCCATTGTTGTACAACATTTAATACATACTGTGATTTGCAGGTCTCCCGCCCAGGTTTCCAACATTCAAGGTGATTTATATTTTCTACAACCTGTCAGAGTAAGCTGGAGGGCACACTGAAATGCCGTCAGACTGACAGTTCTTTGGCTCCCATATCAAAATCGGTTTCTCTGTTCTGAATAACAAGAAGTTAAAAAATCCCCCTTTAATTTAGCTCTTTTTTCCCCACCCTTAAATTAATTTCTTATGGGTTTTTTGGGGGTGAGTTTTTTTAGGTTTGTTTTTTGGTTTTTTGTAAGAGACTAACTTTAAAGTCAGATCCTAAATCTTGTCTAGTGTGTTTTGAAGAACTCTGAATTCACTTGTCATTGATACCCAAATTATTCCAACACTGCTTGGTGAATGGATCAGCTGTCGATAGTAATCTCAGTGCTTTGCTAGGTTTTGTTCTCTGAAAGGATCTAAAGTCAAAGCAGAGTTGCTCTGCTCTGTGTACATGGCTATTTGGAAATAAGTAGGACTCAGATTCCAGGACAAAGGGAAACTGAAGGGATAGGGTTCTCTCATCCCAGCTGGATATATCTGTGTGCATGCAGCCTTGCCACAGAGTGTCATTTTTGTCCAAGGTCCACAGTCATGCTGATATCTTGGTTTCTTATCCTTTACTGATGAGTAAAACTTGCAAATGTCAGGACAGGATGGATCCCTGGACATAAGGACACATTAAACCCCTGAAGACCAACTTGGGGTCAGCGTTAGTGTCCTGGAGGCCTGGGAATGCCCTTGGCACTGCACTTTTCTGAGTGATTAGGTGGCAAACAAGCCCTTCTGGGAAAACTGGTGCTTGAGTCAGAACTGTTGAGTTCCTTTTCTCATTAAAACTCGTTTTTTGCTTGCAGCTGTTTCCATCAGCTGAGCCTCCAGGTCCTTCACTCAATGCTCCAGCACAGGCACCTACTGAACTACCTCAGGCTGCAGGACAAGCACCTGCACAACCTCCAACTGCTGTACCTCCACCCAGCCAGGCTCCTCCAGCAGCAGCAGCAGCAGCCCCAGCAGCAGCAGCAGCCCCAGCAGCAGCCCAGGTAAGAGCAGAGCCCCTTCCTGCCAGCTTTCAGGTTTGCACTTAGCTGCTCTATTCCGGATGTGCTAGAACTGAATCCAGGGAAGTTGCTTGTCTGGAGCTGATTTCGTGCCGCTGCTTCTGCAGAAGGACCAGCTGGTGCTTGCAAAAGGGAGGTGGTCAGTGTGAGTGTGGCAGGTTGTCATTATCCTTCAGTGGGTGAGCAGTGACTTTTTATGCTGTTCAGGGGGTAGACTTTGGCTTGAGGCAAGCTGAAAGGTAAGGAAAGAGGAGCCTCATTTAAGTGGCAGCTGCTCATTCCTGGTATTTAAGGTGCAGCACAAACAGGCTCTGACTATTTCTCAACATCTCTGGTGTCTATGGGATAAGAGTGAAGAGAACAGTCCCCAGATTTCAGCAGAGACACAGAAGGCCTAGGTTAAAACTGTCCTTGTAGCAGTCAAAAATCATGGAGAAACTCCATCTCCATTTCAAGCAGAGAAGGGAGACTGGACTCTTTAGAAGAAGCACAGGAAATGTGAAAACTCGACACATTTGTGTTTAATTCTTACATCACTCCAAGGTGTAAGATGTCAGTCAGATAGACAGGTGTAGCAAAGTCAAGAAAGAGCTCTGACTTGTGTTAAAAGGAGAAAAATGGCCAAATCATTACTGAGACATTTGGAACATGTTTTGTGGTTTGCTGGAGTAAAGCTCTGCAGAGCTTACGTGGCTCTTTCTTTTATAAAAAAATTCTTTTATCAAAAACACTAACATTCATATTTGTTGGTGGGGAGAGGCTGTCACTGTTGGAGAGGGCCAAGCCACCATCACCCTTTGGCAGATCCAGGGGGAAGAGTCTTAGCAGTTTTGGTCAGGAACTTAGATCTTTCTAGAAATACATCATTAATTTTATTTTAAAGAATATAGAAAGATGTGTATATTGCTGCAGTCAGCTCTGCTGGGAAGAAATTCTGTATTATGAGGGTGGTGAGGCCCTGGCACAGGTTGCCCAGAGAGGTTGTGGTCTTCCCATCCCTGGAATTATTCAAGGCCAGGTTGGATGGGGCTCTGAGTAACCCAGTCTAGTGGAAGGTGTCTCTGCCAAGGTCAGGGGGGTTGGATATAAATGATTTTCAGAGTCCCTTTCAACCCAAACCATTGTGTGATTCTATGTGCCTGTTTACCCATTAAACCATTGTTTACCCATTAAACCCATTAAAGATTGTTCATTAGTCATTACACAAAAATAGTGGTGTTGGGGCCTGACATATTCTTGGCTACGTTAACATAGCTTTAATACTTAAATCAAACCACTTCAAATCTCTTTTTAAAAGGCTAGTGTTTAATCCCTGAATTTTGTGCAGAGTTGAAACACCAGCAGCAGTGAAGGCCAGAGCAGTATTGGTCTTGGTGAGGCTGTTTGGATTTGTGCTAGTAGAGTATCTGCCACTCGTGCCCAACTGCTTCTTTATTGGAAGCTTGTCCTAAGCTGAACTTGATGAACTTGTGTCAGTGTGTTCTTCTCTATAGCTCTTGGTGTCATTATGCTCTTTTTTTATAGCCTTACATTGTCAATGTGTTCTTCTTCACGGCTCTTTGTGTCAGTGTGTTATTCTTTATAGCTCTCCTCTGGTTCTTGTTGCTCACTGGTTACTGTTTTGTAGAGCTCTGGGCTTCTCCTTGTTTGTTTTCACTGACCTGGTGTTTTTCAGCTTCAACAGAAACAAGATTGTGACCAGAAGCCCCGAGCTGCATTGCTGGGCCAAGGGACCTTGGAGTAAAATGCTAGTCTTAAACAAAGGGTTATTTGTTTTTTACTCTCATGAAAAAAACAAGTGATCTAGATGAAGAACACTTGGTCAAGACTTCGATGTTTAAATTATCAGCCTAGTGTTATGTCTGTCCTGTTTCTGCAGATATAAAATCCTTCCCTCAGCAGGAACAGTACAGGTGCCTTGTGCAGCAGGGAAGTGACTGACCCCTCTCTTTTTTATTTGGGTTTTTTTGGTGGAGATTGAATAACATGTAGCTCTTTACTGGAAATATCACACGTGCTGTAACAAGTGCAGGGCAACCCCTGGATCTTCCCTACTGGAAATCTGCTGCTGACCCATATAAAACTCTTTGATTACATGTTCCAGAAATTACTCAGTAGTAATTTAGAATTGAAAATAGGCAGCTATAAAATTGCTGCTAGAGGTGCTTAAAGCCGTTAATTTCACCAAAGAAAAAGTGACTGAGAGTGTGTGCTAACCTGCCAGTTAAACTTTGTCCCGATACAATTGTATCAGGTTTTTAAATCACATGTTTGGGGCAGGGATTAAAACATAGGAGGTCTTGAAGCTGTCATGAATACCCAAACCCCTTAAGTTTTAATGCAAAGCAAGCAATCTATTTACATTTAGCATTTCTGAAGTCTCCTGCCATTCTGGCATTTCTCAAAATTGTGTAGCTTTTATTCTTTTCAAGGCAATTGCAGAGACCCTCCGTGGATACTATTTAAGTGTGAAGTTTTCCTGTGTCACAAGTCTTTCTCACTGTAGTGTCATGATCCCAATGACGAGTTAAACTTTTACTTAGATCTGCAGTTGATCAAGGTTATCTCTAGTTCTAAAACCAGAGCAAGGAATTGTTAATGTGCTTGAAATGATATAATCCTATTGCAGGCCCCACCTGCCCCTGCTGCAGCTCCGGTACAGGAAGATGCAAGAGTCCCCATCAACCTCGTATTAAGGTTAAGGTAAGGACACAAAACTGACCTACCTGTTCTGTCAGCGTGAGCCTTTGTAGAGAGGGACACTGGCAGACTTCTGTGCCTTTTAATTAATATGTGGTGGTTATTTGTTGCTTGTCAGCTCGGGTTTCATCTGCTCTTCTGAAACTGTGACCTGGAAAAGCAGTTTATCACATCCACTTCAGTTTGGCAAAACCTGTGCATTGAAAGAGGTTTTGCTGTTTGTGTAAACATTGCTTAACTCTAGTGGAGGTAGAAGGAGGAATTCACTGGGTTCCCTAAAGGATCCAGGAATTCAGGGATTCTGGCCTTGTGCTGGACCATCTTACTCATCAGGCACAACTTCAGACTTCAGCCAGTTCTGAGAAAAAAGAGCTTTTATCCAATTCAGGGAGTGGATTATGGTCTGTGTCACTAGAAATAGACAGAAAAAAGGATTTTTCTACACTCATTACACATACTGATGTTTCTCATCAAAAGAACCTGCTTTTCATCACTGGAGGTATCCTGGTTGTTGGTAGACGTAGGCTGGGGATTCTGAGCATCACGTCCTGCTCAGTTCTGCAATGTGTGTGCATCTGCAGCCAGTGAGCACTTCCCTCCTCTGAAACGTGTGCTCCTGGGATTCTCTGCTGTGGAATAGGAGTTGCTGAGGCAGTGGAACAACATAGCCTTATTCCAGAGAGGTGGCACTCACCTATCCTGGACTGGACCAGGCTCTGTCAGGTTGGGAGGCAGACTTTGCTGCTTCCACATGCACACCCAAGTGATTATTTTCTGCCTTTGAGGGAGTAGAATGCAATGAATTCACTTCACAGACTGATTAGTCAATGATAGCACTTTCTATTTGGCACCTAGCAGTGCCGTGAAATGGCCTCTTTTATATGAAATTCTCTTCTTTCCACAGGAATTCAAATAAAGAGCTCCATGATATTCGATTTGAATTCACCCCAGGGAAAGGTGAGCTGGTGGGAAATTCCAGTGGAGGGGAGGTTTTGTGTTTGGTGTTGTGCAGTTGTGTCCTGAGTGTCTGTCCATGGTGCCTTCCTGAAGGGCTTGTGGTTGAGCTTGGAGCACTGCTGCTGAGAAGACCCTTCCTGTAAAGCTCTTCATGGATATGGCCAAAGTGCAGCCCTTCCATGAATTCCAGTGAGCTCACAGAATAGCTCAGGCTGTCTGACTGCACCTGGTGTGCACCCTGATATCTGTCTTTTGTAAAAAACACTTTTGCTCTTCGGTTTGTGCAAGCTCCTTTAGGTTTCTGTGTGATGCCTTCACCAGCTGGACAATTTCTGTTCTGTGGTGATGGCTCTTGGCTTTCTCCCCAACAGATACTGCAGATGGTGTGTCTCAGGAGCTCATTTCAGCAGGTCTTGTTGATGGCAGAGATCTGGTAATAGGTAATTACACATTATTTTTTCTGCTCTAACCATTTCTGTCATTTTTTGCTTGCTTAAAATGACCTTATTAGTGGGTGATAGGAGAATTTCTTGTGGCCGTGATTCTCCACCCCAGTGGCTCTGCACAGCTGCTGTCAATTCTGGTGACAACACGTAGGCAACCCCCAGTTCACAAGAATATGATTTAGTGGGGAACATTATGAAGCAAATGTTCCTTGTAATGCAAATTGAAGTCTAATTGATGCATTAGCCAAATCATTTTCATCTGACATAGATGCATTACCAAATTGCTGCACAAGCCTGTCCTGCTCACAGGTCCTGTGCAAGAGAGCTCTGGGACTGGAATCAGCCAGGCTTTTTGGTTTTAATTAGGGCTGGGGAAGGGAGTGCGAGGTGCTCGTGCCCTGAGGCAGAAGCACGAGTTGTGTGGGGGTGAACAGCTGCCTCAAACAACAGTTTGCTGAATAAACATGTCCTGTGCAGCAGGTGAGACTTCTAAACTGTCAGCACTGCCTGTGTATTTCAACTGCAGCAAGCAAAGCTGTTCCCTGTACACAGGAAAGGCTGCTAGTGCAAAATGAACTGGATTTCCATGTGCAGTTGGGCAGTTTATTACTATTAATCCTATCACATCCTGGGAAGAAAAAACTTCCTCTGGAAAAGTAGTGTAGTAACAATAACAGCATTTTCACAGTTCAAAGCTTTAGATTTAAGTAGATTGAGTCTAATTGAGACCTAAACCTTTTTTTATCACTGTAAAAACTCAAAGTTTGTTAAGTAATAGAAAGAGGACTAATGAGTTTGAGATGTTTTTCTCCAGCCTGTCCTAATATTTGCCCATTTTCTATGTGTGTGTGTGATTTCAGTTGCAGCTAATTTGCAGAAAATTGTGGAAGAGCCCCAAGCAAACAGATCCATCACTTTCAGACTGGTATTTATTCCTGTTCCCTAATTGATCGAGTTGTCTCTTGCAAGGAGAAGGCATTGCATATAGATGTCTACTGCAGGCATCTGATGTATGCACTCTAAATCCTCCCTTCTTTCCCAAAGCTTCTTACTGGTTGTATAACTGTAGGCAGTGCAGGCTCCCGGCTTGTATCCTCTGAGTAGCACCTGGGTTAAGTAAGTGTGAGATCATGTGCTAATAAACATAACAATGTTGCAAAGGGGTATTTTTGGAGCTTGGAATGTACACTTGCAGAAATATTTCAGGGCAGGTAGATGGGCTGAGGATTGCCACAGACTCCTTCTTTGGAGGAAGAGCGTCCAGATACATTGTTGCTGAGGAGGAAATGGGGAAATGAAGATGAGAAAAGGAAAAGAGTGGTGGGCTAAAGAAGACAGCCAAAACTGAGAGCAGAGCAGGTGAATCTTCAAGTGGTGGTGAAATTCAGGGGCAGTTACAGTGGCAAAACAAAGGTGTAACCAGGTTAGTGGGAGTGAAGCAGTAAGTGCTGTTATTTTTTACTCTTTTACTGTAAGGGGTTTTCATTTGTTTTGCCCCAGTTACTGCACATAGCCCTAGCTGGGCAAAACTTCAGTCCCAGCCTTTCATATCTTCAAAAAAAGCAAAAAAATAAAAGCACTCAATTTTAACTTTGAGTAGTGTGAGCTGCTGAATACAGTGCAAAGCTGTCCTGTGTCTGCTTCCTCCCCAGCCCCTGTCTGATACACCTTGTGGTTTGTGTTGGAAAGTACAGCATGTGTGTTGCTATTTGGATCTCTGTTCCTTGTTTCAGGCATCTGGTGTCGACGGCTCAGAAATTCCGGATGATGGCAAACTTATAGGATTTGCACAGCTCAGCATCAGCTAAACATTGGTCCCAGGAGATGTTTCCCAACTGAGAACCCACATGTGCATATTCGTAATGCTTCTGTTAGCCTAAAAAAAAACCACTACTGCCAAAGAATTGAACTACAGCCCCCTTCCTAGAAGCTTTAACATTTTCCTTAATAGGATCACAAACCTTCCTGAAATTACCGATGACGTTTACACCTTTTGTAAACAACTCTCATGTTTTTGTATCTGTCATCTCAGACATGCAGACCCAACACGTCATTGCCTGCATGTTCATTTTATTATTGCCTTACTTTAAAGAAAAATACTACTGAGTACGAAGCAGGGGGTTCCACTGCTCTTATGATCTTGCCTAAGTGTTTGCTTACGTGTGGTTTCATTTTTTTTCACTTGCTATTTTTGCACAAGTTTTAATACTGAACGGATTTTTTTTTTTCCTTTACCTGCTTCTCCTTCTACCTGAAACACCAATGTACATGTTGTTTGGGTCACCTGGAGTGCTGAGAAATCTGCTTCTCTTTGGCTGTGTGTTTGAAAACTGCTGGTTTGATGCTTGCACCTGAGAGAGCAAGCTGAGTCTTAACCCATAAGAGGGAGAGCCGCCTTCCCTTGTGTTTGTGTTTTTGACAAGTTCCTTGACTTTGAGGTGTTAGAAGTCAGCTTCCCTTTGTAAACGGCCTTAATTTTTTTTTTTTAATAATTTTGGTTCTCTCCACATGAGTGCCAGGCATGGCATGAGGGCTGAACCTTTTAATTTACATTAAGCAGTCCTTCCTGCTGCTTTCATTCTGCATCTTAGATGTAGTCTGTTCTTGAAGCAGACCAGTGAGG